>CAHIKZ030002013.1:687500-800000 GCA_903632075.3 Acanthosepion pharaonis | reverse complement strand
GTAAACTCAATAAGAAAACAGATGAAAGAAAGAAGGAAAAACAAGAAAGAAAAATTTATGCCTTACAAAGAGAATGAGTATGATATTATCTTGTGTACATATCATGGCGTGCTCTGAATGTAAAGGCCTGAACTGGTGGAACTAATTAATGTAGCTCGTTAGCATATATGCTATGGATTATGCAGCTCCATCCCAAATATGGTAACAATGTCCCCATGTTGGTCCAATAGTGGTTCGGATTGAAGGATCGAAGAGACGAGTTCGAATTCCAGTCGAATCCATTACATTCACTTACGTGCTTGGGTAAAATATGAACCCTCTTCTTTTAAGCCCTCCCCTCCCCCAAGCTATGGATAAATAGCAAGACAGACCGGGTTCTGTAGCCTTGGATGGCAATTAGTCTACTGAAGAAAGAAATGGCGACCTACAGCGGGGGAAAATCTGCCTCGCCGGTCATGTATCATATTTAACGTCTGTTTTAATGAAATGGAAAAAGTTGTCACTTTCAAATCTTTTTATTTGTACCTCCTTATAAATAAAAATGCTTGCTGTATAGGTTTTCGGCTAGTTACTTATTATTGAGATTATGTTTCTAATAATTATTCGACAGTAGCCGAGTCTTTTATTAAGGACAGAAACGCGATCTTTAGTAATGTATACGACTTTAACGAACAATAGTTAGGATCAAAGTAATGAATAATGACTTGCCCGACAGGTTTGTTCACCATGCCCCCCCCCCCTGTAGGCGTCCTTCGTTAGATATAGTTACTGGGTGGCTACAGAAACTCCTAACGTAGAAATTATATTCATGATGGTAGTAAATGGAGAAGTCGTGATCATAAGAGAGGCAGTTAAATGTCTGCGTGCATGTGAGTGTGCATGAGAAATAAAGGGAAAAATAAGATGAAAAAAAAAGAAGTCATCTTTCCGTTCTTTTGATTCAAATATCTTGGTACAAGCGGGGCTGGTGGCATCAAACATCAACAGAAAAGGTTGCCTGAGTGCATAAAAAGGAGACATGTAGAGATCTGCAAGGCGTACATTAATCTTCATGCTGTAAGCGCAAAGCGAGAAAAGGGTAATATAGATGTGCGGTTCAATTGATTGATAAATAGATCGATAAATGAATACAAATTGATTGAGAAAGAGAGAGAGAGAGATCGATATGTAGTAGAGTTTGAAGATCAGATGTAGAGAAGTATATGCATACATTCAAAGGCATTTCATGCGTCTTTTTCGACCGAAAATGGATGAATCAGTCGATCGATAAACTATTTCTGTGAAAATACAAATCCCCGTCAAGGTTGGAAAAAGTCGCAGCAAATATTTTTCTAGTTACCCCTGAGTAATGCATTTTGATATCTTTGTAAAGACAAATAAATAGGGAAAAACTGGAATGAATAACTCAAATACCACACACACAGATTATATATATATATATATATATATATATCTGTAGTCGATATTAATTTTGTCAAATTTTCTTGATTAATGCGGCCTTTTTATAAATGCCCCTCGGTTTTAGTTCCACCCGCCCCATCTCTCTCGCCCCACCCCTTTTTCTTTTTTTTTCTTTTCCTCTCTCTCTCTCATCTTCTGATCTTTAAGATTAGATTGACTATTGAGTGTGTATGACACCACAAAATGTATCCTTTCCGGTTACATCTTTAATGTATTAGACATCCGAGAATATTCATATTTCTCTCACTTAAACCGTCTTTGACTCCCCTCTCTAAAACTTCTCTCTGTTAAATTTTAATCCCCCCTTCATCTTTAGACCTTCCTGTTCTTCTCCTGTTCTTCTCTCGTCTCTTACCCCTCTCTATAGCTTTCATTTACTCTAACATTCATCCCACACTCTACTAAATACACTCTCACTAAATTGAGTTGTTTTTTCTGTTTTCTTTTTGAATTTGTAGGTCTGATGAATTGGATCGTATTTACGATTCCAATGGAATAAATTATGACCATGGAATAATAGTGTTTAAGCCTTTTTTATTATATATATATATATATGTGTATATATATATATATATATATATATATATATATATATATATATATATATATAGTGGACCGTTTCTCGATTTTATCTAGGTCCCGCTCTTCATATCACCTCAAGGTTATAGAGTCCTTGTATATCAGATATCCCGTGAGCCTTCACTCTATAAACAGAGGGGAATGCTTACTGGTTTGTATCATAAAAAGCTTTTATATATATTACAAGTTATTACTTACAAACATGTAATCACTACAAAGATGCATATTTGCTTCGATGCCTAAACAGCATTTCATCAGGTAGTGAACAAAGATGGTTATAAACGATTTTATTTAAAAATGCTAGTTATGAAACGTCATTTCTTTTAAAATAATCTTATGAACGTTTGAATTTATATTCTTTTTGTTCTCATTATATATATATATATAAAGTAATTCATCGAGTCTCGAAGAAACCTCAAAAGAATGCAGAAAGCACTGGACGGCCGTTTCGTCCTATATTTGGGACTCATCAGCAGTGCGCATCCACTACCGAGAATTGAAACCCGGACAGCTACATTGACAGGCCTCGGTGACGAAGAGGAAGCGAACTAGACTCGATATTGCGCCGCTCGTTCACATATTCCGTGGTGGAACTCATTCAAGTTCCTTTACCCAAATGACTGTGCCTCCGAGAGCCACGACTACCATCACGAAGCCGCTCCATCCGAGGCCCGTTACTACAGTTGGTATGACGTTTGCCTGTCAATGTAGCCGTCCGGGTTTCAATTCTCGGTAGTGGATGCGCACTGCTGATGTGTCCCAAATATAGGACGAAACGGCCGTCCAGTGCTTTCTGCATTCTGTTGAAGTTTCTTCTAGACTCGATGAATTACTTAATTATCTCAAATCCTCCTTAATTTCTATATATATATATATATATATATATATATATATATATATATATATATATATATATATATATATATATGTGTGTGTGTGTGTGTGAAGAAATATAGTTTTTATGGCGTGGTACATTTATGCAATAAATTGTTCAATATCAGCGACAGAGCGTATGTAAATATAAAAGGTGTCCTGATGATTGCGTTTACCATGAGACAATCTGTCGCCTCTGAGCGTTGTCTTTAATGTTCACTTATATATATATATATATATTTATATATATATATATATGAAAAGATTACGTAACTTTTAAATATCAATTTTATCCCGACATCAAAGTTTCTTGGTAGAATTCCCAGTCTTCAGTTCAGAGGTTGTAATTTTAAACGGTATTTCCAATTTTTTTCCCAAAGAGAGTGAGAAAGAGAGATATTTAGAGAGAATGGGAGAAATGGAGAGGGGGTGAGAGATACGTGGTGAGAGGAAGAGATTGATAGAAAGAGAGATATAGTGAGAGAAAGTGAGATATGGAGAGAGAAAGGAAAAAAGAGAAAGATGGTGAGAAAGAGTGAGACAGAAATAGAGATATAGAGAAAGGGAGGGAGAAAGATATATATGGCGAGAGAAAGAAAGAGAAATAGAGAGATATGCAGAGAGAAAGAGAGATAGAGAGAGAGAGAGATATGGTGAGAGAACGTGAGAGAGAGAAAGCGAGATATGGTGAGAGAAAGAGTGAGAGAAAGAGAGATATGGTGAGAGAAATAGAGAGATAGACAGATATGGTGAGAGAGAAAAAGGTTAACAGATATATTAAAATGAATGTTATTTTCATTTTCTTTCTTTTCTTCCTTTCTTTCTCATCCCCACTTTCTTTAATTTCTCCTCCTTTTCCTTCCTTTCACTTATCCTTAGTTCTTTATTCCTTAATTTCATTTTTTCTTCTTTCTTCCTATTTTTTCATCCACCCTTCCTCCTTCATTCATTTGATTTTCGTCTCATTTCTTTCTTTCTTTCTTTCTTTCTTTCTTTCTTTCTATGTCTCATTCCAACCTTCCTTCTTTTCATCTTTTCTCCCTTGCTTCCTTCCTTCATTTTATCTTTCTTCATTTCTTTTATTTCGCTTTCATCCTTTCCTTTCATTTAATATTATTTTATCTTTCTTTTATCGCTCCTTCTTTTCTTTCTTCAATTCATCTTTCTTTCCTTCTTTCATTACATATTTCTTTCTTTCTTTCTTTCTTTCTTTTATCGCTTCGTTCATTCTTTCATTTCATCTTTCCATCCTCCTTTCATTTCAGCTTTCTTTCTTTCTTTCTTTCTTTCTTTCTTTCTTTCTTTCTTTTTTCAACTTTCCCACTTTCATCTCTTCTTCCTTCCTGCCTTCCCTTCATTTCTTTTCTTTTTTCTTTCTTTCTTTCTTTCTTTCTTTTATCGCTTCGTTCATTCGTTCATTCTTTCTTTCCATCCTCCTTTCATTTCAGCTTTCTTTCTTTCTTTCTTTCTTTCTTTCTTTCTTTCTTTCTTTTCAACTTTCCCACTTTCATCTCTTCTTCCTTCCTGCCTTCCCTTCATTTCTTTCTTTCTTTCTTTCTTTCTTTCTTTCTTTCTTTCTTTCTTTTCTTTTTATCGCTTCGTTCATTCTTTCATTTCATCTTTCCATCCTCCTTTCATTTCAGCTTTCTTTCTTTCTTTCTTTCTTTCTTTTCAACTTTCCCACTTTCATCTCTTCTTCCTTCCTGCCTTCCCTTCATTTCTTTCTTTCTTTCTTTCTTTCTTCCTTTCTTTTATCACCTTTTCTTTCATTTAATCTTTCCTTCCATCCTTCATTTCCTCTTTCCTACTTTTATCTCACCTTCCTCCCTTCAATTCATTTCTTTCTTTTTTTTCTTTCTTTCTTTCTTTCTTTCTTTCTTTCTTTCTTTCTTTCTCCTTCCGTCTTGCTTTCCGCCCGTTCATCCCGCCATCGATATCTAGACGAGAACCCTCTAGCCACAAAAAGTACAAAGTTCAACATTCCCTTCAGATTATTCGGATCAACAATCACCGAATAAAAGTCGGACGACACATCCACCGAAACGTTGTGATAATAACAATGAAAATGAGGATAATAGTTGGTTGAAAGTGTTTCATATTTGTACAATGTAGATAAACAGGAGAATTAAACGATGCCTGTGAATGCTTCCAGGATTTAGCCGATGGATGGGAATCAGACAAGGTGCCAGAATCCATGCCTAATGAAGTGTGAATGTGTCCACGAGCGTGTTTTGTCTTGCATGTCATAGATTCCAGCGCCTTTATCGGTGAACACATGACTCGGTGTCAGCTTATGGGAGATCAGTTCTGAGATAAAAGTGCACATTCGCTACCCCAGACAATCTAATCCCACTGTGAACGTTCATATATAGATGTGTTGTCAATCGTGTCATTGAGTGCATTCGCATCAATAATCGACTGTGCTTAAGCGTTCATAATTGATTATGTGTTCTGAAATAATCACATCAGCTCCCACCTCCTTCCCTCTCTTGATTTCTTTTCTTCATCTTTCTTTCTCCTCCTTCCCTCTTTCATTCCTTGTGTTTCCTTCATTATTTTTCAACTATTTTTATCCTTTCACCTTTCTTTCTTTCATTTTCCTTCCTTTCCTTTTTCCTTGCTTGTTTATTTAATATTTCCTTCCTTTTTTTTTTCATCTTTAATCCTTTCTTTTATTTCTTATTTTCCTTCCTGTCTTTCCTTCCTTTCATTTTCTTTTATTCCTTTATTTTTATTGTCTCTTTCTTCATTTTAATCATTCATTCTTTCGTTCCTTTCATTTTTCTTCGCATGAGCCATCTTCTTTAAATGGTCCCAACACTATGAAATTTCAATGAAACCTCATTACTCGCTCTGAAGATGGCTCATGTGATCCGAAACTTAGATCAAGGACCAACTTAATAAAAAAAATATCCAAATGTTGGACAATTTTTGTCTTTATTTTCACCAGAAATTAAAGCCAACATTTGCACATTAGAATGGATCATGATCTGCCATAATAGACATTCATTGTTTAATATATATATATATATATATATATATATATATATATATATATATATATATATATGGGGGGAGAGAGGGGGAGAGAGATCAAATTACAAACCTACGAATATCAAACATGCTAATCGAAAAAAAACAAAGAAAGACAAAAAAAATGGAAGTAAAAGAGAAAAGATAAGGAACATAAAAAAAGAAAGGAAACAGACACATATATTTAACAAATATTTAAGGTATACCCGAAAGTGCTCAATACCTCTAGTAAATAGACCAAGACAGAACAGTAATACTAACCGATGAAACAATACTAAACTCTGAAACTCGGAGTCACATTTTAAATCTAGTCTCCGATTTGTTTCGTTGGTTAGTATATCATATAGCCGTCTATATCACTATATGGTTTTTGTGTTGTACTTCTCTTGACTTGCGTTAAAATTTGGATATGTACGAAAAAGATGCTAAAAAGGTGTCGGTCCAATCTACTTCCTCAATAAGTATTTTATTGATCAAACATGAATCCTTTAGTGAAATAGAGCAAATTGAGAAATTTTCAGCACCCCCTTGTATAGGCAGATTTATATGGAAACAGTGAATTTAACTTTTGTTCTCTTTTGCTTCAGTCACCTATGTGTTGTTTATTTTCATTGTTTATGACTGAGAACCAAAAGGGAACAGTGGCTTGTTTTGCGAACACCTGCTTCTGATTTATTGAGCTATGAATTTTTTTATTATAATATATACACAGGTATACACGTCTCTAAATAAATATACACAACAGGCAAAACATCCCTAAATAGATAAATCTCTTTATATATACATAGCTTTGAAGACGTGACGTCATTCTTAAAATAAATATGTAAACTGTGTCTTTGTAATTTTTATAAGGCGACACAAAATTTCAGAGAAACGCTTTGACAGCTTCGTAGTAAATCTCTCTATGTAAATTAGGAGATAATTTTGCATCACAGTATATTTTCGACAATGCAAAATATCATTTACCTATTATACATATTATAAATGTTATATTACATTATATTATATTGTATTACATATAATATATTATGTTACATATTATATGGGTACGTGTATGTGTGTGAAAGGTAAAGGATTTTTATGTACATAAAAGTAATGCATAGATGTTTTATACAAAATATTAAAAAATTAAAATTTTCAAACATACTAGGATATCCATCATCAGGAGAAAAAATCCCTGCTTTTTAATATCAGCGAACTACAGGAGTGAATGATAGTTTCTGAAAAAAATAAATTTATTTGTAGTTCTCATTTGTTTTTTATCGTTAATTTTGACCAGTCCTTGTGTTGGTCAAACGGCCCCTTTTATTGGTTACTAGAAATGAGATGTGTGTGTTGAGTGTATGTTATATTTTAGTTCTTTGGGAGTGTGTATGACGTATATATGTGAATATATTAGTATGAGTTTGTGTATATTAATGCATGTATATGTATGTATGTTTGAAACTGCAGTCCACCATTTTGTCCACTGGAAACTAACATTTGGCATCGAGATACATCCTTTGAAAGGAAAACTACTAATCTGTGAAGAGATTAAAGATTTTGAAACGATCCTTTTTTATCTCTTTATATATTTTATCGGTTACTTGAGGTAAGTTTCATCTTTATTTTTGCACACAAAATTGTAACCTACATTATTATATAAGTAATAAGCTAAAATGCACGTATCATACATATATACATATATATATATATATATATATATATATATATATATATATATATATATATATAGAGAGAGAGAGAGAGAGAGAGAATTAGTGGTCAATACACACACACACACACACACACACACACACACACACACACATATATATATATATATAAAAAATTGTTATACCTGACGTTACCTATTCTGTTATTAATAGACTCTCCCATACATAATAAGTAGTAGTAGTAGTAGCGGTCGCCAGTTGGGCTCAGTGGTGTTGAGTGAGTCTGTCGGACATTGAAGTATCAACTAGATTGCTGCGTCATTAACTCTTATTTCCTAAGTTCCTAACGTTTTGTACGTCGAACCTTATTTAGGACGACTTATTGAAATACAAGGCTCCACTGTGAAAACTACTCTACAACAAATATATATATATATATATATATATATATATATATATATATATATATATATATATATATATATATATTTTCCCAAGAGGATAGAATCCAGGTAGAACTCAATGTCCGGGACAGAGTAAGAATATAATATAAAGGTTCAAACACTAATATTCCATGGCTATAATTTATTACAATGGAATATTAGTGTTTGAGCCTTATATATATATGATTATTTATTCGAAAATTATAACATAAATATGTTATAATTTTCGAATAAATAATTATATTTGCTCTACTCTGTATTGAGCACTCTTTTAAGATATATATATATATATATATATATAAACATAAAACATTAGGCAGCATATATTTATATACAAAGAAATAATCACGCATAGAATCAAGTAGCAATATTAATGCTATTAATGGCGAAATCACTTCGCTTGTAGAAACATAATGTATGCATTAAAATACTGTTAATCCATTGAATGATGTGATCCTCATTTAGAAAACTGTTGTCGATTGTTTCCAGTTTATATTTTTTAAAAATGCAAGTACACTCGAATAATCCTTTATTCATCCTCAAGCATATTTTTTTCCTTTTAAAATTAAAACTTGGAGACGAAATATTTGTTTGTAAACCGAAAGATGTTTTTTTTTGAGAATGTGCTATTTTTGACGGTTGTGTACAATCTCGGAACGTGCAAAGACCCAACGCTGAGTTTTTCAAAATTTTAAGCGAGAATTTTTTATTTGAACTTTTCTTGTGATGTGGTAAATCCACGTATTCTATTTTTACAAGTGTTTTCAGTTAATATGTCATGAACTAAGTATATAGTTCAATTAATATAGTGTTATGCCTGGAAACAATCGACAACAGTTTTATAAATGAGGATCACGTCACTCTATGGATTAATAGTATTTTAATGGATACATTATGTTTCTACTAGCGAAGTGATTTCGCCATTAATAGCATTAATATTGCTGATTGATTCTATGCGTGATTATTTCTTTGTATATATATATATATATATATATATATATATATATATATATACATACATATACATATATATGTGTGTGTGTGTGAATAAAAAGACAAGAGGAAAAAACTATTCTTAGCTGTCGCGTTTGGTACTCAGGGAATTTATCAAGACAAATGTCGGAGTTATTTTGTTGCACGTGTTTATATACAAGAGCAAGGATATTGGTTTATGAAAGCTTTTAATTTTGAGAATGTTCATGAATATTCATCATGTGGTTGAAATATCAGTCAAAACTTGTAGAGGGCACAGAGTGCCCCAATTCAAAGTCTGATAAAACAGAACAAGACAGAATATATATTTCTTAAATATCACTTCGTTTACTCCTTGCTTTTTTGTTCAAAAATATAAGCACGTACTACAAAATAAACCCCTGGCGTCAGCTAAGAATAGCTTTTCAGCTTGTATTTTATTCATTATGTTTTTTTACAGACACACTCTATCTGAAAACAATTTACACACATACAGGCGCGCGCATACACACACATACACACACACACACACATATATATATATTGTGAAGTACGGTGGCCGTTAATAATTAAGTGTAAATCAAGACTTCAATGTTACAGTATTTAATTACAACCGCAAATAAATACTTAACAAGAACAAAGAAGTAAAAGTCAACTAAAGATAATTAACCATTTCAGTGAATACCTTGTTAGTAGCGCAGCTTGGCTTAACGTCCGGTAAATCCTAAAACAAAACCCAAATTATCAACGCACAGTAATTCACACTAATTCAACTGGATAGTTCCACTCAATAGTCACTCAATAATCACTGCAGTCAGTAGCCTGACGCCGCTATTTATACACCTGACAGAAAACATATATTCATAAATCCAGAGTGTCACGCTCGAACCTTAGTGTCGGTAGTTACTCATTTTCTTCCTAGATAATATATATATATATATATATATATATATATATATATATTTATGTCCATAAAGTTCGTGTGCACTTTAAAAATTATGACTTTAAAGTGCACACGAACTTTATGGACTATAATATATATATATATATATATATATATATATATATATATATATATATATATATATATATAAAAAAGGTGTATTTCGGCAGCAATAATACTTTTAAACATGTTTGGTTAAATAAAAATGAGAGGTTCTCTCTTTATTAAATATTTCAGATTTCCGAAGTAATTGTTTTCCAATATCTGTAAATTTGCCAAAGTTCATATTTATTTTATCTTAAATTCTTTTTTCTTTTTACCTTTTTTTTTCTGTTATATTCGTTTTCAAGGATTACGCAACTTTTCTGGTTTAATTCCGTTTGCTGGAAGCAATTTCAATTCACACAAGGTGATATCATTTAAACGGCTGAACAGAACCTTTTATGTGTATATTTCTTTATTTTTTTTATTTTATTTCATCTTTTTTTAAATGTATATCGATATCCTTCTCCCTAAGTAGAAAGTAACCCTATTCAATGTGAGCTTCTTCTTTTTTAATACAACAGTCTCCAGAATTTTGAGTTTTTCCTTCCACTGTGGCCTACATAAACTTTTGGTGTCATCTACTAAAATTTCTCTTAACCTTAGTAGTATTTTGTTTATTTGTCATATGTTCATGTATACACACTTGTGTAAATTTATTATCCAGGAAAATAATTCCGTTATTATTTGCTTTTTTTTCATATTTTCCGTTTCCATGGTAGTACTTTGTATGTCCATTTCCCGAAGACTTTTCTTGCGGATTGATCACAGATTCTCGTTTGGATTTAAATCAGGAGAGTTTCCTGGCCTGTCTATTGTACATTGATTTGCTCACTGGTAAGGCTTGTCAGTGTGTTAGTGCAGCGTTACAATTTTCGTACGCCTGCTTGGAGTAATGTCCATCGCATACAATGGCCGCAAGACAACTAATCGACAGTCGAGATATATATATATATATATATATATATATGTGTGTGTGTGTGTGTGTGTGTGTGTGTGTGTGTGTGTGTGTGTGAAGGTGGTGAGGCAACGTGAATAAGCTATGAATGAAGCGTTTCGCTGAAAGTCTGTTGTTTTCGTCTTCTTCAGGTCAGAATGAAAGAAAAAAAGTGTGTGCAAAGAAAACGTGCTGGGATTTTTGAAGATAAGAGGGGTCATAAATTAAATTTCCTTATCAGATCCAACGACCAAAGTCCAGAAAGTGCTTGTCTGTTTGTTATGTATGTGTATTAGATGAGTTGGTGTCTGTTGGATTTTAAATCAGCCCACTGAAACGAGAATTTTTATTTATTTATTAATTTTTTGTTTTATATCTTTTGTACCGAGAAAAGCTAAACTTTGACCTTTAGGTTGATTGCTAGTTTCCAAGTACAACTCTTATTTAGGATATAGAGCTAATCTCTACTGCATATGTCTGTCCTCGTACATTTGCGTTTCTTCAATATCCACTGGGACATACTTCAATATTTTTGAGAGACCGCATTATATGGTATGATCTTGGCCAAGACCTGTACGCTAAAAACCTCGGTCACGCTGACTTGTGACTTTGTGCAAAAAAAAAACAATCTTAGGCTTCCGAATAGATCCGCCTACTCAGTTTTCACGTTAAAAAATGCTTGGGTAAAAGCCGTGGGTTGTTTTTCGGTTGTTTTTTTAACTTCTCCCTCACTGGTATTATCAAGGTCACCCTCCTGATAAATCGACCATGATGAGATTCGAACCCGGGTTTCTATGGTTGAAACCCTAACCTTGTAACAACTCGACCAGGCGTATAAATTATATATGCGTAACTATTTGTATGCCGATGCGTTTGTCTACATGTGACTGCGCATTCGGAGGGATGGATTTAGAGAGATTTATATATATATATATATATATATATATATATATATATATATATAGATAGATAGATAGATATAGAGAGAGAGCGATAGAGGGAGGTGGAGAGAGGAGATAGAGTGATAGAGATAGAAAGAGAGAGAATCGAAATGCAAGATTATTGTATATTAGGAGTATATAATCGTTAACAATGGTCTTATGCATTGTGAAGTTTTGATCGAGAAGTCAGCAAAAATCGATTTACATAAATATATGCTGACAATCCTCTCGGGCGACGTTAATACACAAACACAAACAAACACACACACACACACACACACACATATATATATATATATATTTATGGATTGAGAGAGAAAGATAAGGTCTTATGCATTGTGAGGTTATGATCGATAAGTCAGCAAAAATCGATTTACACAAAAATATGCTGAAAATCCGACGTTAATATATATATATATATATATATATATATATATATATATATATGTGTGTGTGTGTGTGTGTGTAAAGGAGCGAATTTGAAAAACCGGTTTTAAAGGAAATTATCATTTATATTGTTGAAGTAAATTACCTCACAGAAAAAAAAGACCAGCCTATTTTGTTTATGTAAAGACATACGTGTATTAACATATAAATAGAGAGTAGGGCGCCTGATACAGCGCAGTGCCGATCAATTCGCCCGAGTCGTGGGTTCGGTCCTCGTTATCTACCCCACTTATGTGAGATTAATCAAAATTTAATAAAGCCCTTACTTAATCTACGTTTTGAAGCCGACATTGACCGCATAGCAGGCAGTAACAGCGAACTCCAGGACTTGACCAACAAACTTTTGGAAAGAGCATGAGTGTGGTAATTATCATCACCATCATACATACAAATCATGCGACAAGCATTCATTGGTTAATCTCCTTAAAATTCGCTCGTTGATTGGTCAATTCCTACCAATCAGATATCCTGCACGCGAGGAATTACATTTCCCGCTCACTAAAGTTTGAGCCAGCCACGTAATACGCCACCTTATATAAACAAAACAGGTGTAATCTCTCTCTCTCTCTCCCCGTTTTCTCATTCATCTATCTCCTTGCTGCCAAGATGTAATCTTCAAGATTCATAAGATGAAGTAATTATTAAACTGAAGTTTTAGAAGAATAAAGTTCCTGTTGCATGTTAGGAAATGTGAATTGGTAAAGTTGGTAAGAGTTCAGAAGAGTTAAGAGTTCGTACTTGCGTGAATTGGTAATGTTCTTTAACGTCTGACCGCACGGTCAATACGGGAGCTCTCCGGTACAAATATTTCCAAATCTAAGAGACATAACTCATTCAAACCTTCAGCTTATATGCATGTACATCAACACTAATACATTCAATTATGTTTGTGAACCATTACGTTCTGTCTTGTATTTTATACTATGTGCTATTTTGCGTCAAATATAAATTGCATTGTGACCGCCGCTACATGTTTGGTAACCTCCAGCATCTTTTCTTGTCCTTTTCCACGTCACTCCCAGTCAAAGATAAATAATTGTGGTGATGCGCGCTACAGGAGCATATGAAATGGGGGTCAGCTCTGAGAAATCCAAAGTAATGGTGACTAGCACAAACAGTAAAACCTGTGCCAACATTACCATGAATGGGAATTCACTGGAGGAAGTATCCAGTTTTAAATACTTAGGAGCAATCTTGTCTAAAGATGGTACCTGTAACTTGGAAATCTGCACACATATTGCTACAGCCATGGCAGTGATGGCCAAACTGTCAAGAATATGAAGGAGCAAAATCAGCTTTCAAAGTACAGACTGTATAAATTGCTGATAGTCTCCATTCTCCTATATGGATGTGAAACGTGGACACTGTTGGCAGAAACAGAGAGAACGATCCAAGCATTTGAGAACAAATGCATGAGAAAACTCCTTGGCCTCTTTGATTGGGAACATAAAACCAACGGGTTTGTGTGGAAAAGAGGTCAGTGCCAAGAAATCCAAAGTAATAGTGAATAGCACAAACAGTAAAACCTGTGTCAATATTACCATGAATGAGAATTCACTGGAGGAAGTTTCCAGTTTTAAATACTTGTCTAAAGATGATTCCTGCAACTTGGAAAGCCGCAACCATGGCAACGATGGCCAAATTGGCATGAATAGAGAGAAGCAAAATCAACTTTCAAACAAAGTACAAAGGCTGTATGTATCCCTGGTAGTCTCCATTCTCTTATAATAATGTGAAACTGTTGGCAGTTACAGAGAAAAGGATCAAAGCTTTTGAGAACAAGTTCATGAGAAAACTCCTTGGCATCTTTTGTTGGGAACATAAAACCAATGTGTTTGTGCGGAAAAGGTTTGAAGGTTTTATAAGCCACCAGGAACCTCTTTTCACCACTGTCAAACGGAGAAAAATGGCGTAGCTTGGACACATTGCCAGGCACGACAGCCTGTGCAAGACCATCATTCAAGGTGGACGTAGGAGAGGACGCCAATGTAAAAACTGGTTGGACAATGTCAAACAAAAGACAAGTATGACTACACCAGAATTGCTGATGGCTGCCGTTGATAGACTGTTGTGGAGGAGATTCAATATAACTTCTGCATTCGATCCCATCTACGATTATAAAAGTCAAGCGGATGATGATGATGATGATGATGAGTAAATCACTATGAATATAGATCTAATGGCGGTTAGAAAGTAAAACTAGTAAAATCTCTCGATTAGCGTATTCACTCCTGGATTTAACATCCACAGTGTTAACTTTATGTTTTTATGCTGTGTGTAAGCCAAAAGTGAACGATGAGGGTTTTGAAGAAACTAAATAACACAAATGAAAAGTTAGCATTAGCCACAGTACGTGTTACAGTTTTTTGTATATACATATGTAACTAGTGAGTTAGTCAAAATGACTTAACTCCCTTTATAGTCTACCAATAGAAGGTTAACTTATCAGAAGCCGCAGAACATTCTATCCGTCGTGTATAAAGGCGGCCATTTTTGTTTACCCTACCCGAATGACCAGTGCCAACTTGTCAGGCGAAGATGACAGAAGGAAGTACTATGCTCTGCTACTTTGCTGCGACATCCACTGCTAACCTGAACTACGCTTTCCTACTGTCTCCGAAATATTCACTGCTAACCTCTGGATTCTAGACTCGAAGACGACCGTCACAATGTATAACAGTAGGGAGGACAAAATGAAAACAAGGCGCGACTTTCAAAAAGGAGACGTTACCTAATGTTTGATATTCATTATTAACGTTATTTGTCATTGAATGTCTTTCATTTTTTTCTTTGAAATGCCGCCCCCTCCTTCCTGGACTTAAGGTGCCACGACTCTTCACAGCTTTATTTTTCTTTAATATTTAAAATTTATGAGATTTATTTTTTTAAATAGCGGAGTTTTTTTTCTTGTTGACTTATTCACTTATTTGGGAACAAGATTGTCTTTCTCCAAGACATGAAAGGTGCAATAACAAACACAAAGGTTCCATACTCCAATTATAAGACGGGTGTAAAGAAAAGTATCATTAAAAAATGGTAACATCCTTGGAATGCATTCATTAATAACAAACTCCAAAACATTAAACCCTCTATTGGAGAATAGAACTCAGAATAAACAAATAGAAGAGAACAAGTTGTGCTGACCCGCCTTCACATAGGCCACATCTACATCACCTACCATTATTTACTAGAGGGAACAGAATCCCCAAATATGCACTACACGCCAAGAGAAATTTACAGTGAAACATATACTGTTAGAGTTTGTAGATTTTGATCTAGTGCGGACAAAATATTACCAAGTGAGTAATTTAAAAAAAAATTACGAAAATAAAATCATTCAAGATTGTAAATTTCCTAAAAGAAGATGGATTCTACTAAAAAATATCAGTAATTGAAAAATGGTTCAAATATATATATGTATACATAGACACCTTTTTTACCAAACTATCGCTATGAATCTATTTCAAAAATTTTGTTGGCATTAAATGAATCACTGAGGTTGATATGTGTTGAAACTTGACTAATGCATGGAATAATAATACAACACAAAATGTACTTAGAACAAAATGTATGGAAACAAGAAAGTGTACACAATATTTACATATAGTCTTTTGTATATTTCTGGGAAGACCGTTCCTGGAGAATGTGTTGACTGAGTCGCAGTCGGGCAGAGTCTCTGGTTGAATCTCTTGATTCCTCCCTCTCTTCCCGGTACCAACCATATTTATATGGTCGGTACGCCACTATGCAAATTAGGTGGATCCTACCACAACAATATGCCATAAAACAAAACAACCAACAACCAACAACCAACCGAAGAGAGAAATCTCAGTTTACTCTGTTGTTTAACCCATAACTGAGGGAAAAGAGATTGTGGCTTTTCCAAGTTTCTTATTAAGAAGTGAACTTAACAGACTACAGTGGGACTTGAACTCATTTCACTGATTCCACATTCTGCGTTAGCATCCGTTACACTTCCCGCATATTTCTATTGAAAATTTGGCAACATTAGAACACTTCCTAGCATTTGCTTTGCACAAGGATGAACCTAACAACCTTATCTGAGTATATATTAATCAACGGTGCCAAAATTTAAAAGCCTAAAAGAAACCTAATCTGGCAAACCACCATGTTTATAGTTTTAATCACATACGTATATACAGTGATAGAAACTGGGCGGGATATCTGCTTGCCCGATGGCAAGTAGGCTTCTGATGGAGTGGGCGCCCTATATGAGATAAAAATACAATAAAGAAACAATCACAGAAAACTGTTATGGCAATAAAAAGGAATAAGAACTAAATAATAATAAATTCATTTTCACACTATGAGATACGCAAGTCCAATATGAGAGAACATTTTCAAAGCTGATGATCGTAAAGACAAGGTTAAGAAAATCATAGTCTGAGAATTTGGAATCATACATGATACAAACCATCGAAAAGGGATTGATAGATAAATTGCATCCCGAACCAATTATTGGCATATTCGAACAATTATTGTTCTTAATATAGTGGACTGCAGATAATACTCAATTGCGCTTTTGAAGTATCTGTTAATGGTTTGGTTTGTTTTACGGCATATCAACCTCAATAGGTTATTTCATGCCGACAAGATTTTTATTGCTGGTAATATATTTTATCTATCTATCTCAGTATATATTGGTTTGGTTTGGTTTGTTTTGTTTTATGGTATATCAAACTCAATGATTTATTTAATGCCGACAAAATTTTTATTGTTGGTAATAGTTTTTATCTATCTATCTCAGTATATGTTGGTTTGGTTTGGTTTGTTTTACGGCATATCACCCTCAATGGCTTATTTAATGCCAACAAGATTTTTATTGCTGCTAATATGTTTTTCTTCAAAAATCTATTTCTGGGAATATTTTTCCTTGAAGAAATCTATAGCTGGTCATATTTTGTTCAAAGAATGTATAACTGTTTGCATTGCTGGTATTTTTTTTTAAAGTATTGCTCATAATAATTTTTCCATCAAAAATTATTTCTGGTAATATTTCTTTATTTTTATCACAAAGTATTTCTGGTATGAAAACCTATTTTTACACAAGTCTTGGTGTTAACTATTTGCCTATAGCTGGGACTCTAACAGGTGCTACCACCCTGGGTCAGGGTGGACCTGGGAACACCAGCAATTACGAGGGGGTTCTACGCTTCTCAAACCTCCTCATCAGAGGTCTTGCTGATGGATGTAGTTTATCGTTTTACCCAGGACGGATATTTGTTAAGGCGGAAAATGTGCAGTAAAAGTATTAAAAATTTAAAATAATAAATTCTATTAAGACATTCTGTATTTACATTTGGTATCTATTGCCAATAATATGTATAGTACACGTACATTGTAATTACTAAGAAATATACATTAAAACTGCTATTGTAGCCTGTTTCCCATATGTAGATTTTGGAAGTTTTATTCATTCTTTAAAAAAATTTAATGATAGCATTGTCTCCTGACAAGCAATAGTTTTTAGAGCAAATCAACAACTGTTAATTTGACTGTTATCTTCTGTCTTCTTAATTCCTCTTCTTTTATTGTTCTCCCTCCTTCATAATGTTTTTCTTTTTCTCATATTCTTTCACACACAGTAGTCACCTGTGTCTTAGTGGCTTTACTACCTTTATTGGGGTGAAATGATTAAAAGCAATGGTTTTTTTTAATTCTTTTCTTTCGGGTCCTATTATCATAACATATAGAAAATTGTTTTTCTTACCAAAATGAGCAAAGGTGGAAGGGGCCCAATGTTGATACACATGAGGAAGCATTCTAGATCAATCATACGTGAAAAAGAAAAGGTGATATGTTCTAAAAAACTATTTTTGATTAATCGGATTAAATTATGATTTATTCTGAAGTTGTTCTATGAACGTAAATATTATATTCTGATGATGATTTGGATTAACATTGAAATAGCAGTAAGATTTTACAAATTTCATGATAGAATGCTTTTTGGCAGTATATTTATCCAGCTGACTAATTTATCTGTCTTTATCTACACCTATCTAGAGATATATACGAACACGTGTGGAGGGGTGGATCGGTGTTCTACAGGATTTATGGTTACGATGCATCTGAAAACGACCTTCACATTTTGTCGTGAGTTTTAAACAATGCAAACAAAAAAGGGGGGAAAATGTCGCACCTTCTTGTCGTGGTTTCAACTAGAAGAGAAAAGGCTCAACATCTCTTTAGAGTCGACATATCAAAGTCAATTCGTCACGAAACAGACAATGGCTTCCTGCGATTTTAATGGAATAGTAGCAACAACAACAACAACAAAAGTCACTTTTAAGAAAGAAGTAGACGTTCCATATATTACACTTGATGGTCGTCTGGTAGTTTTGGTTTGGTTAATGTTTCAACGGTGTCATTTCATGGAAGCCTTGCCTAAAAAACAGAAAAAAGGAATAAAAAGATAACTTCGTCAATAGGAACCCGTGTTTTCTACTTTTCAGGTAGAATATCGACATTAATGGAGACATTAATCGAAAGAGTATCTTAATCTTGTTTGTTTTGGTTATCTGATGAGGAATTTGTCGGCCGGATAAACGTTGGTTTCGCAGCGGGATGCAAACCTATCTATCTATCTATCTATCTATCTATCTATCTATCTATCTATCTCTACCTACATTCATATCTATCTATCCTCAGTCAATGGGTATCTTTTCTCTCTCTTTCCCTTTCTTCACACACACTCTATCTCTCTGTCTATCCCACTATGTTTATTATCTATCTATCTATCTATCTATCTATCTATCTATCTATCTATCTATCTATCTATCTCTATCTACCTCAGTCAATGGGTATCTTTTTCTCTCTTTCCCTTTCTTCACACACACTCTATCTCTCTGTCTATCCCACTATGTTTATTATCTATCTATCTATCTATCTATCTATCTATCTATCTATCTATCTATCTATCAGCCTGGTCATTATCTATCTATCTATCTATCTATCTATCTATCTATCTATCTATCTATCTATCTATCTATCTATCAGCCTCGTCATTATCTATCTATCTATCTATCTATCTATCTATCTATCTATCTATCTATCTATCTATCTATCTATCAGCCTGGTCATTTTCTATCTATCTATCTATCTATCTATATCTATCTATCTATCATCCTATCATCATTATCTATCTATCTATCTATCTATCTATCTATCTATCTATCTATCTATCTATCTATCTATCTATCTATCTGCCAGCCTGGTCATTTTCTTTTTATCTATTAGTATATTCATATCTATCTATCTATCTATCTATCTATCTATCTATCTATCTATCTATCAGCTTTTTTTCTTTTTATTCTTTTTTTCTTTCTTCTTCTACTTTCTTTTTTCTTCTTCTCCTAACTAGTTGTTTTTATTTTTTTCTCAAAGCTTTTATTTATTCTTTCTTTCTTTTCAAACCATTTTAATTTTTTCCCTAACTCTATTCCTTCTTGTTTTTCTTTCTTATCACATTTTCTTTTCCCAGTCATTTTTATATTTTTTCTTCCTTCGCATAATATTTTATTTTTCATTTCTTCTCATGATTTTTAAAAAAAAAAAATTCTTCCCATTCTTCTTTTTCCTTCCTTCTCAAACTTTTTCTTTTCCTTTTCATACTTTTTCTTTATAATCATAGTTTTTTTTTTTTATAATTTTTTTACTTTCGTCTTTCTTTTATTAAATTCTTTCATTTTTCTCTCTTTTTTTTTTCCTTTAGATTATTAATTGTATCTTATTTTATCGCTTTTACCCCCCATGCTTGTCGACAACTTCATCCTCTCATTTTTTTAGCTTCTATATCTTCAAAATCTTTTCTCTCATTTTCCGGTCTGGAACTTTAAATTAGCCAACAACTGCGAGACGCCGACTCAGCAGGTCGGCAAGGGAAGCGACTGCTAAAGAAACGAAGTGAATCTCTGCTGTTGCGAGGCGCCAAAGAGAATCACTGTTGCCAACAAAACGTTCACGCAACCCTCACCTCACCGTAAAACGGCACCCCTCGACGACCAGCCACCAAAACCAGACTTTTACCAACAGGTCCACGGGCTATGTTGATTGAAAATCGATCCGTGTACCGCCAAATCGTTTGCCATCGCAATACAAATGGCTGCAGGGGGTGGCGCCGGGTCTATGCCGTTTATTTTTTGCTATTTCAGTTTTAAAGTTGAAATAATTTAGATTTTTTATTTGTTGACGGTACGTTACTTTTTATCTCATTGTAACAAAAAATACAAATTTAATTCATGAACTTCATACGAAAAAATTTTGTTCCATTCCTACCATTCATATTCCTTACTATAATAGGTATAGATAGATACATATGAACACACGTACATACATAAATACACACATACGTACACACATACTTACATCGGAAGATGAGGGCTGTCGACTTGTTGAACGGGTATGATCATCGCTGACAGGTTTGATCCATGATTTTACCTCTCGTGAGAATGACAATGGCTATTGAAGCCAGCAAGTGACTTGCAATGCTTATTGCAGACGCGGTAAAAATAGTTGTTTTGTACAGGGCCTGGTCCGTTTTGTAAATTTTGCTCATCTGGAGCGGTTTCTTCAGGTTTTCAAACACACCATGTGTGTTAAGTTATTCCTAGCATGGTACTGCTCATAATTTACCAAAGATCTCTCTCTTTTCCTTCTCTCTTTCATGTATGTCTGTCTGTCTGTCTGTCTGTCTGTCTGTCTCTCTCTCTCTCTCTCTCTCTATATATATATATATATATATATATATATATATATATATATATATATAAGTAACTCCACGAAATGTAAACAAAAGAGCATAGCATGATGAAAAAGACGCCGAAATTGACGAAAACAAAATTTTATCGTCTAATGTTCATATTATTATTAAAGAGGAAAGATCAAAGTATTTTGGGGGTATTTTATTACATTTTTTAATCGTTCCTAGCACGTCTGAAATTTTCGTTAAAAATATTGTTTTTCTTTGTCAAAAAAATGGACAGATAATCCATCATTTTCAATCATTTTTTTCCATTTTATAAAAAAAGATGAAAATCTGACTTTGATAAGCTTAACTTAGCTTCTGCGCCGAAGAAATGTAATTTGAAAATAAAACGAAGCAGGTCATAACCTTTCGCGTCATTTGACAGGTGACGAAAGACAGATTCATGACGTTTAGATAACTTACGGGAGGATAATTCTTTCTACGGATGGAAGGATGTGAAATGATTTAGATTTAAGTGAACAAATTATTTACCTCGTTACTTTTAAGGAAAACTTTCAGCGCTCTAATTTTTTAATTTTTTTTTGTACTTAGCTTTCATCTTTACGTTTCCGATGCTTTATGGAAAATATAAAGAAATTAAAAAATAAGACTGTTGTTAGTGAGATTAAATTTCATAAGAAAGGTATCTAATTAATTTATATGTACCTTTCTTATGAAATTTTATCAGAAGTGTACATAAAATACTATAATTTTATGTACATTTATTACATTTTACTGTGTTATTTGTATTTCCATTCATTTTATTATTAATTTTGATATTTCATTTAAGACCCGCTAGTGATTTACAAAGGAGGCCACATATGGAACAAGAGTGAGGATTGTGAGATGAGGTCACTGTTAGATTGGCTGACACTTTAGGTTTTGCTCTCGCTTCTTGAAGATCATTCAGACAAGCAGACTGAAATACGTTGATCTCCATTCTAATCGCTTCAAGGCTATATATATATATATATATATATATATATATATATATATATATATATATATATATCAGATCATCCCATTTCTGTCCGAATTTTAACTTTTGTTAAAATGAACGAAATTTAAATAGTATTTTATAATGTCTAATGGAGCTGAACATTATTTTTATGTTGAGATTGCATTTAAACTGATCAAACTTTATTTCAGAGAACAATAAAATTAAATTTTATTTGATTAAAACCCTGCTAACATGGAAGTACCCTAGAATCATTTGAGGCACATAATGCTTTATGAGTTCAAGAAAGGAAACTCAGCAGCCGAAGCGGCTAGAAACATTCACTCAGTTTATGGAGAGGAATGTGTGAATGAAAGAACTTGCAGAAGATGGTTTGCAAAATTCAGATTTGGAGATTTCACCCTTGAAGATGAAGATCGAACCGGACGTCCAGTTGAGTTTGATGAAAAGCTTCTTGAATCAGCCCTTGAAGAAAATCCTGCTTTATCAGTTGAGGAATTGGCAGTGGTTCTCAGTTCAAACAATACAACTGTTCATCGTCATCTTCAACAACTTGGAAAAGTTGCTAAACTTGGAAAATGGATGCCTCATGAATTGTCTGAAAACAACCTCAAATTCCGAGTTGACATCTGCTCTTCTTTCCATTCTCACCAACTTGTTTCACCTTTTTTGGATAGACTTGTGACTGGCGAAGAAAAATGGATCTTTTATCGAAATGTTAAGCGTCGTAGACAGTGGCTTGGTAAAGGTGAATGACCCCAGCCACAGCCGAGAAGGGAACTTCATAGGCAAAAGGTTCTTCTTTCAATCTGGTGGGATCGCCAAGGAATAACCTACTCTGAATTCTTACCACCTAATGCAACAATTAATGCTCAAATATACTGTCAGAAATTAGAACGTTTGAAGCAAGCTTTGAGGAAAAAAATACCTGCTCCACTGAATCGAAAAGAAGTGATGTTTCATCAGGACAATGCGAAAACCCACACAGCAAGAATCACGTCATAAAAGATCGAAGAACTTGGTTGGGAGAAAATTCCTCATCCACCTTATTCTCCCGATTTTGCTCCTTCAGACTACCATTTGTTTCCTAGCTTACGGAATCATTTAGAAGAAACAGCTTTTGTAACACAGGAAGAGGTTAAAACTGACATTTGTGAGTTCTTCGAATCAAAGCCAAAAGAATTTTACAGTAATGGAATTAGTAAGCTTGTTAATAGATGGAAGGAAGTCATAGATAATCAGGGAAAATACATTGTTGATTGAATCTGTAATTAAATGTAACATTTGGTCACTTCTTTTCTTTATTCAAAATTCGGACAGAACTTATGAGATGACCTGATATATATATTAAAAATATACATATACTTACGTTCGAAGCGCAAATATCTATTTATTTGTTTTATACGCATTAATACCGATATATATATATATATATATATATATATATATATATATATATATATATATATATATATATATATAATGATATACGTAATTTTAAGGTATGTTGTATTTAGGGGTAAAAGTGTTCAATATTAGAGACAGATCGTATGTAAATATAATGGTGGACACTGAGATCAACATGCGGTGATGAGAGTTTGTTTTATGCTTGAACGCAATCTTCAGGCCATATGTGTTGTGTTTTAGTTCGATTTATACATATTGCTCAACAGTGCATTATGGGTAGCATGGTCTATTGAATTATCCTAACGGCTATTGGATGTGCGATAACAGTTATGTTTCTAATTATTCTACAGGCTATTAAGCCGAAATATTTGTATATCCTGATTCAATTATTTGTAAGTAATGTATATCATTGTTTATTTACACATCATTTCTCATTGATTACTTTATTATTCGCTGTTGATTATTATTTTTACATTTATATGCATTCGTTTTTTAATTCGTAGTTTGTTAATTTTTTTATTATTTACTTAATTTGTTTACTTATTTATTTAAATTTAAAAGAAAATGTCTAAAGTATATTACATTGTCTTTATTGTATATTGTGCATATATTTGCATTTTACGGAGGTACAATTTTACAAGGTATTCGTTTTTAGTTTTCGATTTTTAATTAACGTAGGAAAAATTTTGTTTTCGTTTATGCATCTTGAAATGTTTTGATCGCTTATTTAGCAACTTTTTGTTGATTATATACATTTTATCGCCCATAAAAAGTTTACAGTATTTATATTTATTGTTCTAGACTGACGTTCTTTTCCTTATTTTCCATTATATTTTTGGTGCAATTTGATTTTAATTTCCCATATATGTTTAGAAAGCACTGTATTTTCTTTGCGTGTTTACTATTTGTAAATTGTCTATTTTCAGTTTCATTCAGTTACGCTCATATATTATTTTTGTTGTCTTCTGATTTTACAGTGGTTTGGTATAATACATTGTTTTGCAAGCATTTGCCTTTTAAGGGACATTAGTCATTTCCTCTGCAGTTACAGGTTGGTTTGTTTTGTGGGGTGGATTGTTGGTTATTTTTCTGAGGTGCTTATTTATAATTTTCGTCTTGTCCTCCGTGCAACTGTAGCTGATTTTTATTGTGTTGCTGTTGAATATCTTACAGAAATTGACCGGGGGTATTTTTGTATGAGTTTAATGACAATTTTTTTCTTTCGCCCAAACAGACCCGGATAACCGAATAAATAGCATCGCTAAAACTTCAAGCAAGACCACAAAGGAAACTTCGAAACAACCCAAGATGCAGGCTCATAAACCCGACCAAAAGAGAAAGAGCTAAAATAAGTAAAATACGACGAGAAAGAACTCAGAACTAAGGGCGAAGTTAGGAGTAAACTAGTGGAAAAAAACACTAAACAACTACAGATTGATACACAGCCAGACACACATACAATGGAGCTGTGTTTCAAAAAGTATCGGGAATTTTATTATGGTAACCACGCTAAAGTGACCCGACTGAAGCCGGTTGGCACAGACTGATCTGATACACTTATAACGTTCTCATTCACTTTTGTTGTTTATAGCAGTACTTGGAAGGTAAGTGCGTAGAGTGTAGACATCTGACCACACCACCAGCGGTTCCATCAGTGATCAGGGCTTGTGAAGAAGTTTTGGGCCAAGCACAACATTCCCAAAATCCGACAAAATCAAGATTTTGCTCCTTGAGACATTTACTCTTCAGAAATCAAATCCTACTTAAAAAGAACAAGATGTCTAGATGTCGAGGAAATCCAAGAGAATACAAAGATGTATCTGCCGCCTTTCCATATAAAGGAGTTCCAGGAATTTTTCATCAATGAAAATGACACTGGATGAAGTGGGACCTTCAGAAGTGGACTATTTCGATGGGGATTAAATGCAGAATTGATATGTGTTGTAGTTTTCTTTTCATAGTTCCAATAAGTTTTGATCATACCTATATATATATATATATATATATATATATATATATATATATTTATATATATTCTTCTTCCGTCGTTTATGGACGTATGAGGGTCAAGCAACTCATTTATTCCTAGGAACACCTGCACATATGATTGATTATAACGGTGAAGGCTTTGTGCAGAACCAACCACACTTTTTGAAGAGCCGAATACAGACACCTGGTGCGTTACATGACACGAGGTCCCCAAACGACCATCCACAAGTTTTGAATTCCGAGTTGTCCTTCTCCTAGACCAGTTGCCATCCAACGCAGTCTGTTCTGCTATTTACCCATAGCTGGGGGAGAAGAAGAGGTTTCATACCTTTCCCAAGGGTATTAGCACGTAATACACACACACACACACACACACACACACACACACACACATATATATATATATATATATATATATATATATATATATATATAAAGTCGCGAACTATAGGAATAATTTAATAAAAGTATATTTAAATATGAAAATTATTGACTAATTGTTTAATTGTTGTATGTGCTGTTCAAAATGTTGTCCTCCTCTTTTCCACAGACATTTCAGTTCTTTGCCTACATGATTCACTAAGACTTCGGAGAGTTTCCTTTGTCGTTTTACTGTCCTTATATTTCATTGTTACTCAATATTTCTTAGGCTCGTATGATAAAGAACAGATTTCAAATGACCCCACAGAAATGAAATATAAAAAACTGGATTGTTCAACATCTTATTAAAAGGAATCAACTTTCTTTACGTTTTTTTTTTATGTCTAACCATTGTCAGTTTTGAGTAGTAGTAATCCTGGTGTCTTTCTTGGGCTGGTCGCAAAAGAGATTTTCTGTTTAAGTGGGTAATATAACCACTGGGATTGGTCGAGAAAGGGCGAGAAAAGATGTTTTCTTATCTTTTTATGACCCTTGAGACACTTAAATCTATTTCCATTTTTGCGTATTGTGTGTGCGTGTGTGTTTTTGCTAGTATGTACATGTATATTCCCTCTCCATACATACATGCTATCTTATTATAAGTAGTCAGTACATATATATATATTTTAAGTTTATACATTCTGTTTATAGATACAAATATTTAAATAAATGCTCTGTTTATAATAAACAGTATTAACAACATTTACCGGCCTGAATGTCCGGGAAATTTTTATAGAAAATATTCGTCATCCGACAGGCATCGAATCTGTATCCTATACGGAACCGTCATATAGCCTGACGTGCCTTTAACCGATTTAGCCACAGACGAGCGTTCGGTTAACAAGGTCGATTTTACTGTCGCCTTTAAGTATTAAAATAGAGTTTAAAACGTGAAATACTTTGTAAAACAAATATTATTACCAGCAATTCTTTTTTGGGAAAAAAAAAGATATTAGAAGCAATATATTTTTTAAGTAAAAATATTATCAGAAATAGATTTTTTGAAAAGAAATTTACGAGACCTGATATTGCAACTCCCGAACGAATGGTAGATTTATAAATGTGCAACATAGATTCTGAAGGTGGAAATTTATAGCCAACCAGGCTGATGTCAGTCAGAAACGGTTCTATGTGGTGATTAAATTAAAACAGTTTTGTTTTGGAGGCACTAAAAATTTACATGGAGAACATTTTCATGAGCAGTTGCCAAGTTTACTTAATCTGATCTGTTGGATTTGCTACTAAGACAGGAGTAAATGATTGTGTCATCTGCATAAATACCTAGTTGGGAACTGATGCCATCTGGAGATCATTGATGAAGATCAAAACCGCTTATGTCCAAGGACAGAATCCTGGGAAACTTCGTCTTTTGTATGAAATGATCTGGATGCGTGTTCGTTCACCACGACCTTTATTATACCTCACTATATTTGTTAGGAAGGATTACATATATATATATATATATATGTGTGTGTGTGTTAAATCATGCACACAAACTTACCTAGCACCACCCGAAACATTTAAAAAAAGATTAAAAATAATGCAACTTAAAGAAAATCCAACTTTCTATAATAATAAAAGTAACAGAACTAATTTCAACTCGGTACTAATTTCAACTTGGAACTAACTTCAACTCGAAATTAATTTCATCTCGATTCAGCCCTACGCCTAACTCCTAACCTTGAAACTAACCCTTATTTCCGAGTTGAAAGTAGTTCTAAGTTGAAATTAATTCCGAGTTGAAATTAATTCTTCACCCCCATATTAACTATAAATCCGATCACAATGTGCAAACTGTGTTCGGAAAATAAAAGATCTCTACAACTCGAGAAACATACACACAACCCATACACCTAATTAGATTAAAAAAAAATCATCCTTGATAATGGCTAAATGTATAACCGAAAGCTCTCGGTATAACAAAACATTTAGACAGTTTCTGGGTCCAGAAAAGAAAACACTTGTTCGAACAACAAGCAAAATTAAATAAAAAGCGTAATCGCAGTACCTTATATGTTGTGTTTAATGAGGCATATATATATATATGAACTCAGTAGAGTTCCACCACGGAATATGTGAGCAAGCGGCGCTATGTTGAGTCTGTTTTGCAATCGCTTTGTCAGCGGGGCCCATTAGAACAGTTGTTATGAGGTTTGCTTGACAACCTAACTGTCAGGGTTTCAATTCTTGGTAGTGGATGCGCACTGCTGATGAGTCCCAAATATAGGACGAAACGGCCGTCCAGTGCTTTATGCATTCTGTTGAGATTTCTATCAGACTCGATGAATTACTTAAATATATATATATATATATATATATATATGTGTGTGTGTGTGTGTGTGTGTGTGTGTGTGTAATCTTTATTTGTAACTTCAAATATACAAGATTTAACAGATGACATAAGTAGGTTATAACCTGAACATCGAAACATGATACTGTGATTATATACTGAATCACGTGAAAGGTAACGTTTGGAAATTGATTAAACATTAATCAATAAAGGAATACAAATCAATAAGAAAAATGCTCGTTTTGTGAATGTCACAAAGATAGAAAAATTCCGAGCGTAATAATCAAGAGCATTGGATTGCGCCCGGAGAACATTATCGAAGAAAATGCTGCTGCGAATGTAAACTGAAAAGATTAAAAACATTGGCTCAATATTTGAAAGCAACCAAACTGTCAACTTTATGCAAATTCCAGTAAAGAATTGCCTTCTAAAAGGTAGTCTTTAATGATGAATATAGAGCTACATTGGATGAACTTGATGGATGGGCTTAGAGGACTGAATACATTATGGAAACGGTTAGCATACATTACTTTGTATTGTAGAATTCGGATAACATTTTAGGCTAAGTATTTGAGACAGTAAAATTCTAAGTTACTTCAAAATTCATTATTGGGTCACTATAAATAAAATGAATTTGTAAATTGTTGAAGATGTTTTTGACTGGTATAATTCACAACCAAAGAAGCCTTAATCTAAAATATACCTCCTGAAAAACAATGCTTCTTTATATTCTGCATGTCTGAGTATTGATCAGCTTGGGTTACAAAACACTAATTTAATAAAATGCTCCAAATCCACAAAATATGAAGTTCATCATAAAAAGAGATGTGGATATGAAAGTCGAAATAGTATAAAAGTTAATAAAATCCACGCTTGATAACCTGATGAAGGTTGGAGATTGTCAAAAGTAGCATATAAACAGGTAAAATTTGAAATAATTGATTCAGATCTCTTAGTCTTATATCTATGAATTTATATGCATAATGAAAATTGAAACCCATAAAAGAATTGTGAATATTTTTTGGTTCGTAATACACAATTAGTTGTTTATAGTTTTAATCAGTTCCGGGTACCAAGCCTAAGATATTAAGCTATCAGATGTTGATACTATAATGAGGAGTGGCAGCTTTCGTTATGGTACAAAAATATTATAGTTTAAGATATTAGGCTTGGTTAACCAGAACTGATTAACATTAATGCCTAACTAGTAGTGTGTCGTGCACTAGTGGGTTAGTACTAATTTGAACTTGATTTACATGATCTAACAATAAATATATTATTTGTAATAAAAAAGACATTAAAATCTAACAAGAAATATTATGTATCTGTTTAGATTTCTGAGATGAGGTATTATGTACACTATTTACATTATTCGGACTATTGTCCTCATCTTTGTCGCCATATTTATTACAACGTTTCGGATGTTGTATGCTCCGGCCTTCTTCAGGTCGTTGAAATGTCGAACTGAACCCTTTATTTCGCTCGCTGGGGTAGACTGTTCTAGTTCACATGGCACAGTGGATAAAGGCGTTAGTTAGATCCAGTGACAGGACCCAAAGTGTGTGAGTTCAAACCTGCTTTAGGCGGTGAAGAACTTGTAGATGGGGAATTAACAGGAGATAACTAACATCCATTAGAGATGGCACGTGAAAATAGAACAGTCTGCCCTAACGAGCAGAGTAAACGGTTCATTTCGACATTCCAACCACCTGAAGATGGGCAGATCTTACAACGTTGTGATAAATATGGCAACACAGATGAGGACAATACTCCGAATAATGTGAAGAAAAATTATATAGCTAAAGATTTTAATAGTTACCTTAAAAAAAGCTCGAGAGAGAAAAGGAGAGGGAAAAGGTCGTTAAGCAAAACCAAAGCTTAATCGGTTTTTATTCCTCTCTCTACAGAGGGGGGACTCTCTGTGACTGTCGAGCGAAGTTGAAGATGTCAGTCCATGGGGCGTCACGAAGTCCCAGTCAGCCTGCTGGTACCGGAAAGAGGTCTTTCGGATAGAGGGTTCCTGTTTAATGGATGCTTGGAAGGATATATTTATATCTATCACAGAGTGGTCCGAGTTGCCAAGAGGCCAGTATTATGAAATTTGTCAAGAGCGGATAGAGGAGGTAAGAAATAGATTCAATTTTGCTCGGTTTGGCTATGGAAACGAGTGGGGAAGTCCACAATTTGAGTGAAGGATTGGGCAATGGAAAAAAAGATACTGCCTCTCAGTACCTTGAGAATGTTTAAAAAACGTGTCTTGGTGAGCATTGAAGTCACCGAAGACAAAGATGTTAGCAAACGGATACAGAGAAAGTGCCTTTTTTTATACTGTCAACTACTGCGTTTGATATACTGCAGTGTTAGGAAGCTGGGGAGCGATAAAGGAAAAAGAGTTTAGTTGCGAAAGACGGAAGCATATGAAAGTGTAAATAGCGGCCTCGAGAGACAATACCCTGGCCATCGGAAGTTGCAAAGGATAGCATGAATATTAGAGAAAGAATGATTGGAAAGAAAGTAGGGTAGGTGTTTTTTTTTTTGTTTACTAGTTTAGTTTTATTTCTTTTTGTTGTGATTTCCATAATCTTTCCTCAGTGTCAATATAAACCAGCCAGTGCGTGGCTGAGAGCAAGCATTATGTGGCCTCAGGTTTGCCCAACGGAAATACATGCAGGGTCGCCTACCCATGCGTGACATATTACTACAGCTACCCCGATATTATACGACTGCTGATCGGAGCAGCCTCTCTAAGCGCTACCAAAGATTTCGGGCTCCTAAACACCAGGCGGAAGCAGCAGCCAGCAAACTGCCAAGCCGGTATCCTCATGATGGAAATTGGTTAGTCACATCAGCGAAGAGTTAAGGCAGTTAAATTATTGTGGCCCTGGTAAAAGAAAGAAAGAGAACTAGTAAACAAAATCCTGAACAGTGTACAAGGGATGAACTTCTACTCCTGTTCAATAGACATGGAAGGAGTTCGAACCGGACGATAGGTGAGCCTATCTGCACCTATTAACCTGTTATAAAAAATTAGGAAAGAATTCATATAAAATCTGATGTCAACTACTAAGTAAATCGGGATAGTGAAACCATTTTTCACAATTGATAAATACTAGTGCGTAAACACACACACACACACACACAAGACACAGTGGTGTAAGAGGGCAGGGTGGAGGAAGGGGTCACGTTGGAGTAAGGGTGCATAGTGCGGTAAGGGGCACAGTGGGTAAGGTGGCACGTTGGAATAAGGGGGTACGGTGGAGTAAGGCGGCACAGTGGAGTAAGAAGGCACGGTGGAGTGAGGGGCACAGCGGAGTAAGGGGGCACGGTGGAGTAAGGGGCAGTGAGGAGTAAGGGCGCACGATGGAGTAAGGGGGCACGGTGGAGTAAGGTGGCAAGGTGGAGTAAGAAGGCACGGTGGAATAAGGGGCACGGTGGAGTGAGGGGCACAGTGGAGTAAGGGGGCACAGTGAAGTAAGGGGCCACGGTGGAGTAAGGGGCAGAGTAGAGTAGGATAGAGGAGAAGGGGCACATTGGAAAAAAGGGGGCACGGTGGAGTAAGGGGGCACGGTGGGGGTAAGGCGGAATAATTTTTTGGTGGAGTAAGGGGGGAACAGGGGAGTAAAAAAGCACAGTGGGATAAGGTGGCACAGTGGAGTAAGGGGCACAGTAAATAAACGTATAGGGGGGCACAGTGGACTAAGGGGGCACGGTGGAGTAAGGGGAAGTGTGGAGTAAGGCGGCACGCTGGAGTAAAGGGGCACAGTGGAGTAAGGGGGTACAGTGGAGAAAGAAGGCACGGTGGAGTAAGGGGCACAGTAGAGTAAGGGAGCACGGTGGAGTAAGGGGCAGAGAGGAGTAAGGGCGCACGATGGAGTAAGGGGGCATGGTGGAGTAAAGGGGTACAGTAGAGTAAGGGGGCACAGTGGAGTAAGGGGGCACAGTGGAGTAAGCAGACGATACTGATTCGAGAAATACAACAAATCAGATGTGAGCTTTCTATATTAGATGAGCTCACCAGAAACCCTAATATTTCCACACGTAAATTCAAAAAGATCAAGCGGAAATATAACATCAAATCCCTAATTGATATTCCATCAATCAAGGAAATGCTGAAGCAGAAACTTCAGCTAAAGGCGCAGGGAACAAGACGATACGAAAAACGTTGTACGTTCTATCGCCAAAATAAAATATTCCGAACAGATCTTAAGAAATTTTGCAGGGAAATTGGAAAAACACCTATACATGTCGAAAGGCCAACATCGATTGATAATGTACAGACATTTTGGGAAAATATCTGGAGCAGCCCAAAGGAATATAACCCAAATGCAGAATGGATACGGCGTGAAAAAGAACGAATGCTGGATACACCTCTGCAAGAATGGGAAAATATATCCACAGATGATGTTAAGCAAGCTCTAACGAAATCCCAAAAATAGAAATCCCCAGGAAGTGACAAGTTGCCCAATTTCTGGCTGCATCATCTCACATCTACCCATGAAATTCTTGCAAAAACATTATCAACGCTTGTAAATAATCCCAATAAAATCCCGGAATGGATTACTGAAGGTATGACATACCTCATACCAAAAACAACTGAAACAGACGACCCGAAAAATTAGAGACCGATAACATGTCTCTCCACAACGTATAAGTTGATCACGTCTGTACTGACGAACCGTACTTATTCCTTTCTCGAAACAAACAGCATTCTCCCGCTGGAACTGAAGGGATGCAGAAGAGGTTCATATAGCTGCAAAGATCAACTTCTGATAAATAAAATGATCCTGGAAAATTGCAGGAGACGACGCAGGAATCTAAGTGCAGCGTGGATTGATTATCGTAAAGACTTTGATAGTGTTCCACATTCTTGGATCCTTAAGACTTTGGAGATGTACAAAGTCTCCCCTGTGGTATTAAATTTCCTTAAGCACAGCATGGGAATGTGGAACACCAAACTATACCTTAGTCACACCGGGGGCACTGCCATATCCAACCATCTGAATATCCGACGTGGAATCTTTCAAGGAGATTCTCTGTCACCTCTTCTGTTTTGTTTATCCTTAATCCCTTTTACACATGAACTGAACAACAGTAGCTATGGTTACAAAATAAATAAGAAAATATTCAATCACCTACTCTACATGGATGATCTCAAACTCTTTGCCAAAGACGACAATGAGTTGAAAGGCCTCCTCAATATTGTAAAACACTTCAGTGACGACATAGGTATGGACTTCAGATTAGATAAATGTGCAAAAGTAACTTTCAAGAAAGGTAGAATTACAGAAACACCCTTAATAGATTTAGATTTTGTCACAAAGATTAGGGAACTGGAGCATGGTGAAGCTTATAAGTACCTAGGAATTAGCGAAGGAGATGGCATACAACACCCCCAAATGAAGGAAAAAATAAGAAAAGAATACTACAGACGTGTACGTCTGGTACTAAATACTGAGCTAAACTCAAAAAACAGGATATCAGCCATAAACACATTGGCTGTCTCTGTGATGCAATACAGCTTTAATGTCCTTAACTGGACCATAGCTGAAATTAAGCGAATGGACGCCAAAATGAGAAAGCTTCTCGCTTGCTATCGCATGCATCATCCCAAAGCTGATGTTGATCGTCTGTATGTGCCCAGATCCGAAGGAGGCAGAGGATTAGTTCAACTAGAACTGTCCTACAAAAAACTACAAATAATTGGCCTCCAAAGATATTTGGAAACTACAGAAGACTGGATGATGGTATGCGTCAAGGAACATGAAAGTAGTAAGCGTCTCTACTCCGTAATGAAAGAAGCCAACAAATTCAAAATGGAGTTTCAAATGGGCGTAGAGATGCAACTACAGCACAATACACCGGCTGAAACTGCAAAATACCTAAAAAGATAGCAAAGACGAATGCAACCGACCAGTTACAGAAGCGATGGCAAGATAAACCGCTTCATGGCCAATACTCTGCCCGTACCAAACAAGCTGACGTGGCTACGTAGTGCAGGGTTGAAACTGGAAACTGAAGGTTTTATCCTTGCTGCGCAGGACCAATGCTTGCTAACTAAGAATTATCAAGCACATATAGTAAAATATTGTGTCAGCCCAAAATGTAGATTCTGTGATAAATATCCAGAAACGATTGATCATCTTGTATCAGGTTGCACGATATTGGCACCCACTGAATATAAAACCCGACATGACAGAGTGGGCCAATATTTGCACTGGAAAGTCTGCAACTTCTACAGGAAGGAAACTGAAAGAAACTGGTATGAACACCACCCAGACACGGTTACGGAGATAGGACCTGTTACAATTCTGTGGGATTACACAATACACACTGACAGAACAATCAAGGCCAACCGCCCAGATATTGTTATAAAAGACCACAAACAAAAACGGTGCCTCCTTATTGACATGGCAGTCCCTGCTGACTGCAATGTATCTTTAAAGATATTCAAAAAAAGTTGTCAAAATACAAGGACCTTGAAATAGAAATCTCGAAAATGTGGCATATGGGAACATCAACAATCCCTGTTGTAGTTGGAGCCCTAGAACTGGTTGGAAAAGATTGCAGTAGACTAATTGAAGGGATTCCTGGAAGTCCATGCCTCAAGGAGATACAAAAAATTGTTCTGACAAGTACAGCCCACACTTTACGAAGGGCTTTATCTATGTAATTTAATTTTTTTTTTTTTGTCAGTGGAAAGTGTCATGACGCCATTTCTAACCTTAGGTCCCTGGGCGGGACCCGGAAAGAAATGTGTAAACGCCAGAAATCAAAGAAAATAAAAATAATAATAATAATAATATAAATAATAATAATAAATTGCCCATCAGAACATAGAAGCGTAAACTGCTACATTTTTTTCTTTCTCTAACTTATGGAGAGAATGATAGTAGTAGTAGTAGTAGTAGTAGTAGTAGCAGTAGTAGTAATAATAATAATGTGATCAATAACGAAGTATAATGATAATGTTCTTTATCGTGATAGTGTTGGAGCGTATTAAATTAGAAAGCTGCTGATAATAACGAAGCAGCATTATGACTAATAAGATGAGTTCCATTGAAAGTCAATGAAGAGAAGACATTTCTTTATCAACCGAAAGAAGAAATTATCTTTATTTATATATTTATTTGCGTGTGTATGCGTGTGCCAAAGAGAATCATACCAGATCAAAACAGAATTTAGATAAACTGAAAAAAAAAAAAAAAAAAAAAAAACGGGGTGGGGAGGATGGTTCATAGCAACAAAGGAAAAACGAAAGAAAAATGAAAAGAAAGTTAAAAATTGAAAAAAAATAAACATGGCGGCAGGAAAGATTTTTACGTGTGATGCGATGTTTTCGCGCGTTTTTTTTTAAATATTTTTTTGTAGCACATGACAAGATAAAAGAAGATCTCCCAAATGATCAAGGTTTATTTAAATGCATTTGAATACAACATCTGCTTATTTTTTTTTATCAACAAAGAAAACATATTTAATTTTTTTTTTAATTGTTTACATTTTTATCTATTGATCGTCTTTTAGAATTTGTATTCATATGAGAGTTCTTTTACTGATTTATTTTACAGTCATGTTTAAAATCCTTCCTGGAGAACAATGAATAGAAGAAAGATGGAACTAGTTATATATATATATATATATATATATATATATATATATATATATATATATATATATATATATATAATAATATTATAAAAAAGGCCAAAAAAAAAAAAAAAAAAAAAAAAAAGGGGGGCCATAGAACGGCGCAAACAACAAAAAATTGCTCGATGCAAGTTATAAAATATATAAAGATAAGATATAAAATGCAGAGCAAAATGCCTTGTAAAAAAACAAAAGAAAATTCTCACAACCACGCTACCATGGTTTCGATCACTAGGTCTCCTCACGCAGTTTGAAAAAGCTTGCCTGAGCAGATCTTGCGATCGAAACCCGTAGTTTTTCCCATGGTTGTGAGAATTTATATATATATATATATATATATATATATATATATATATATATATATATATATATATATTTCTAAAGACGTAATTTATTTATATTAGTTAATCTGACAGATTTATCACTCAAAAAGTTATTTTTAGTGAATACTGTATTTGAGTATACGTTCCATTTATTAAATGGTATATTTATTTACGACTACCAGCTTGAATATGAGAGAAAACTTGTTTAAGAAAAATATGTGCATGATTTTCCTCAGCCTTTGTTTTTTTTAAGCTTTGCTTAGATATGGCACAAGGCCGAAAGTATGGGGTCCCTATTTAGGATCGAACTCACTATTCAGTCGTAATTGCCAACAATTACTTCACATCTAACAGCTCCCCATATATATATATATATATATATATATATATATATATATATATATACAAGCCGATTCACAGCTTATCAGTGTGGATAGACATCCGATTGCTTCAAGCTGGTATCGAGACTCGACCGATCTGACATCAATCAGGGCTATCGGCGCACGGCAGAGAAAGAGAATCTTTTAACATATTATATAACTGATGTATATAAACGCCAAAACAGCAGCCAGAGTGCTCAATTCATAACTGAAGAGCGATATATATATAAATAAAGGCAAAGGGGGAACTGTGGCAGACTTTATCAAGGAATTTGTTCACACTGTTTACAGTAAATTTATCCATTTTTACAGGAACATCTGTATATACATATGTTATATCTAAACTGGTCATGTATTTGTTTTGATGTCTATATTTGTTTAGTTTATTTAAAAGATCACCAAACTTTATTTTTTTTATATGGTGATTTCCTTTCGTCTTTCAATGATAATGTTATTAAGCTTTTCAGACAATATGAAAGGAACTTACTTAAAATGAATTAAAATAATTGAAAAGGTTTTTCAATCTTGTTTAAATTACTCTTTTCGTTTTTATTCGTTTTTGTGTAAATGTAAATTGTTATAATTTGTAGAAAAGATAATTTTGTCCATGTTTGTGGCCTCGCAGGTCAGCAGATGTTATCCCCTGCAAGTTTTGTCTGGGGTAATGCGTAAATAAAAGAACGAGTGTTTGTTACATCTGTACTTGCTACTTTGGAGACTTGAGACATCGAATTGTTGAAGTTGTGAGGTCGATATCGACAAATCAATTGATTTGATTTTAGTAAGAAGTGGAATGCCGTTTCGATGTTTGTCGTGACAAACATGGCGCTTATGTACACTGTATAGAAGTTGAACAATTTGAAAATAATAAACTTTGAACCTTTCCCTATGTAATCGTACAGCACCTTCCCCGGCTGTCCAAGACTTCCAACACAACGGCTGATCGATGAAAATTGCTTCGATCTCAGACTGCTCTATCCCACGATGTGATTTGTTTTTGATCATCAGGAGGTCAATATCGAATAGGTACCTTCGTGTTGGTCTGGTCCAAACAGGGCGATGATGCACAGGAAGAAAAAATAAGACTCGAATAAATTGAACAGAAGTAAATACCGTTTTTATATCAGTTTTTCGTAAAATAATTTTTAATTTCAGAGTTCTTCAGAGTTCTCTTACAATTAAATATCAACCCAACCCGAGTCTAAATCGTAAGTGATATTATCGTTGTTGATTTGGCAAAGTTTAGTTTACTGCTTTGGTAAAGTTTGGCACAAGGCTGAAGTCGGAGCTTTTCTTCGGCAGATAATCACGTGGGATTCTCTCCTGTCTCTGGTCCCGTCCGCGTCTCTTCTGCCTCTCTTCTATCGACCGGGGGAATCAACTGCAAATCGTTGTTTACGAAAAATGAAATTTTCGCTTTACGGCTTGCATTTTCAGCTGTGTGTCAATCAACATTGCCCCTTAAGTCTGAGTCACTTTTCCATTGTTCAAACTGCTCGACATAGAATTCAAGTCGTTTATGTGTGAATTAAATCCTCAATCATTCCTACTGGATTTTAGTATTAACCCTTCCCCTTTCAATGTCTCTCAGTGCATTACACTTTCTATTGATAAGAAAACTTTCTTAGGTTTTATTTTACTGCTGTAACAACAAATAGTATCACATCTATCTAGTAATGTACTGAATGGGTTTCTGTTTCTTGACATTTCTTTTTATTAACTTTTCAAAATCTGTTTTTTTTTTTCTTTTTAAATAACCTTCTATATAAGCAGTTTTCTTTGTTTCATTCTAACCATAAATTTTTCTCATGTAAGCACAAAGCTTTGACGCTCCGATCCGTGACTTCCGCCGTGCACTTCATTAAATCTTTCACGTTGTTCCTTCTTTACGCATCAGCCATTTTAGCCTGGCTATTTCCCCGAATTTTGCCCACCCGTTGTCGACATTCAGCAATTTACATCTCTGAGTCGTTCCTTCCCAAAGCAAATGAGATATTTATTTTAGCCTGGCTATTTCCCCGAATTCTGCCCGGCCGTTGTCAACATTCAGCGATTTACATCTCTGAGTCGTTCCTTCCCAAAGCAAATGAGATATTTATTTAATAACTCTCTATTTAATTCTGTGAATACTATAATAACTACCAAATTATCAATGAAAATGTTTTGCAGTCATTTGCGGTGAGTTTATACTTGGGAAATGAGATGGAAAATTAGACCGTAACATAAACCAATTTCGAGAAGAGACGATCATTCGTTTTAAAAGAATATTGACTGCTTCTGAAAATATACCAATTGCATAACTACTCAATCATTTCAGTGTCTTCGTGTATGTAGGTATAGACTCAGCAAAATCTGAAAAAATCAACAACAACAAAGACAAGCATTTAAACAAAATTGAAAAAAAAATGAACATTTTTCTATATCTAGTAAAGTGATGAATGTGTGTCTGTCTCTTAGGATTTGTTTTTATTGAATTTTCGAAATTTGCTCTTTCTTTTTGAATAACTCTTTCGCTGGGCCCAGAATAAAGGGAACTGCTTATAGACATCACATCTTAAGAGAACCATGAGAAGAAATTTACAACAATTAGCAAGAAGCCCTTGAAAATGATTAAGGCAGTGGCCAAAAGCGCTTGGGAACAATAGACACTATGGACAATTTTGACACTCCCTTAACCAAACGCAAAAATATAAAAGAAAATTCAATAAGAAATTCATCAAATTCTCCTTGATATTTCTTCATATATATATATATATATATATATATATATATATATATATATATATATATATATATATTTAAAAAGATATTTTTATAAAAAAGGAATTGTAAAACACCTATAGTTCCGCCATATGCGAACACCTATTAAAGAACAGAGATTGTGCAGCCAAATTTAGTGTTGACTGGTTCACCGTGTTGTCCCGGTCTTACTCCTTATTTCATCTAAAGGTTCTGGAGGCACTTTACATCGGGTCCCGTAAGCCTTCTTTGTGCAAACAACGTGAGTGTTTGTTGGGGCACGCTGTCATTTGTCTCTAGTTCCTTTTGCATATTTTTTTTTTTTACAATTCCTTTTATTGTACATTTTTCTGTGTCAATTTTAAATCTCCCGTTGAAGCCTGTTGCTTCACCCGTTTTTTTTTAATATGTCTCGTAATATTAAGTTTTATACTTTTATTTCGATCATATATATATATATATATATATATATATATATATATATATATATATATATATTATTATTTGGACACAGATATTTAAGTAAATGGTTCGTTTATAATAAACAGTATTAACAACATTTACTGGCCTGAATGTCCGAGAAATTTCATCGAATATATGTATTCTCCGACAGGAATCGAACCTGTATCCTACACGGAACCGTCATATAGCCTGACGTGCTATACCAGTTTAACTATAGATCTTAAAAGACCGACATGAAAAGTAATTAACAACAACAACAAAACCCCTTGAAAATGGCTGAAGAAGTGTCCGAAAGAACTTGGGAGTATAGAGGCTATGGACAAATAGTAGGTGGATGATAGAAAGACGGGAGATAAAATATGATAGAAATAATAATATTTATAAGAAGACTAATGATATTTTGCCTTTTTGATTAAATAGAAGCACAGATGAAGAAGATGTATATTCGGAACTTTCGGACACACGTGTGTCCTTTCTCAACGACAAATAAATAATGAAACTGTTTGGGTGGGAATTTTTGCTTCATGCCATTAAACTCATACATTTTTTTTTATTCCGTGACCGGTAGGGGCGTAGGGGTGCAATAGTAGAAGTGAGGTTTCTCTCCAGGACGGTTTTGAACTTAGAGTTTTTCCTTCTCCGACACCTGTTGCCGTTCACTGATGGACTTTATCAAGTAAAATGTAAGGATTTTATTTTGTATTTATAAACATGAAAGTGATCCGGCTTTAGCCACTGCTCCAGAAAAACCTATCAGCGGCTCATCAAATATCTAAAAAATGATTGTAAAAATGTTAGTTTTTCAAAATCTTTAAATTGAAGAACGCTCCTAATTAGGCTAACTGAAAATCAGGGTAAATTATGGATGATGCTAAGTGATATAATTTAATGTCTAATAAACGAAAGTGAGGAAATGTTATGTTTGATAAAATATAATGTAATAAATATTTATATTATTTTAATTTCGGATTTATTTATGCATTATGCATTTAAAAGAGGTGGGTGAATTTAATCGTTTTGTAAGTTTTAACATATTTATTGTCATGTATCTTGGCTTGGGAAAAGAGTATTTCTTTGAGGAAAAGAGATATTTGAAAAAATCCTAAGTTTGTCAGAGTTAGCTCCTCCTTAATTCCATAATTGTTCACTAGGGGTCGCTCTCCCTACACTATAAATACTGGGCGACTTCTTGCCTCGTTCTCTTTTCTACTTTGCATTTCAGCGGATACATTTGAAAATGTGATCTTTCGCAGAGATCTGCATTTTCGACCACTTGTGGGAAAACGTCATAAAACACACATGCACGTACGTACGAACATTCACCGAACTACAAAATCTTTACGTTCACACTCAAACACAAATGTTGATGTCTTTGTCACTTGTAAATTTGTTGGTTAATACTTATTTGTTTATATATATATATATATATATATATATATATATATATATATATATATATATATATATATTTGTTTGTTTTCTTTACATCTTCGATTGGACTCAACTTGAGTCCGTCATTTTCTTGTAGTTGGACCTTCTTCTAGCAGAAATATACAGCACATGTTCCTAATTCAGCAGCACGTAAACCCACGGGCCTCTAAAGGCTCTCATTTGATAAATTTCGATAGCAGCACTCTCGAAATTTTTCTGTCAAATAGAGTTACATACTTTTATAACAGATGTGGCATTGTCGATTGTGGTTGAACGTATTTCTATGTATGACTAATGCATTTTATAAATTGTTGTATATAATATCCATTTTGTGTTCAGAGAAACATTTTAAATAATATCGATATTAATCACATTACACGAAAAGAATTCAAAAACAATAAGAGCGTTTACTCACTTTCGTGATTTAGACATTAAATTATATCCCTTTCCATCTTCCATAATTTACCAATTAGCCTAAAATATATTTATGAGCGTTCTTGAAGTTAAAATTCTGAAAAAAAGAATTACGACATTCTTACTTCTGTTTATCCGTATTTGTTGCAAATTAAATTTCTTACATTTGCCTTGATGAAGTCCATCACAAGACTAAAGGCATCAGCTAAGTTTTCCTTTTGTCTTTATTCATATTGTTCTTTTATAGATGTATTTTAGTTATATCTGAAAAATATATATATATATATATATATATATATATATATATATATATATATATATATATATATATGTATGTATGAATGTATATTTAGGCAGCATATCTTCATTCAACCATTTTTGATTCAATAATCTAGACATATTGTCTATTTATTTTCATTTTTATGATTCCCTACCATTTTCATAGTGTCGGTGTAAAATTGACGGAGAAAGACGGCGTTACTGCTTATATATATTTTTTTATATACTTGGGTAAATAAAAAAATATAGAAATAGCGACGTCTTCTTTCCCATCAATTTTATATCGATTCTAAGAAAATTGATCGTCGATATATATATATATATATATATATATATATATATATATATATATATATATATAAAGTGAACATTGAAGTCAATGCTTAGAGGCAACAGGCTGTTTCAGGCTTGATGCAATCGTCCGGTCGCCTGATGATTGCGTCTAGCATGAAACTGCCTGTCGCTTCTGAGTGTTGACTTTAATGTTCACTTTTATATTTACATAAGCTCTTCCTCTGATATTGAGCACTTTATTCCAGAAATATAACTCACTTTAAAACTATATTTCTTCACACACACACACACACACATATATATATATATATATATATATATATATATATATATATATATATATATTAAGACATTTTTATGTTTATACATTCTTTTTATAGATACAAATATTTAAGTAAATGCTCTGTTTATAATAAACAGTATTAAACAACATTTACTGGCCTGAATGAGAGAGCGAGAGAGAGAGAGAGAGAGACAGAGAGATGGATAACGAACCGACTGAGACAGATTTGGTTTGGTTTGATTTTGTTTGTTTTATGGCATATCAACCTAAATGGGTTATTTAATGCCGGCAAGATTTAAATTTCCTGGTAATATTTTTATCTATCTATCTATCTAGCTAGCTAGATATATCTCAATATATATTGATTTGGTTTGGTTTGTTTTACGGCATATCAACCTCAATGGGTTATTTAATGCCGACAAGATTTTTATTGCTGGGAATACTTTTTTTTCAAAAATAGTATTGCTGGTAATAATGAATTGCTGGCAATAATTTTTTCTTCAAAAATTTATTGCTAGCAATATATTTTTACAAAAATATATTACTCGTATTAAAACCTATTTTTACACTTTCATGATGTTTTCTCCCCAGTTTAGGGGTTAAATATTTGCCAATATATGGGACCCTAATAGGTGCTACCGCAACGGTTCAGGCTGGACCTGGCAACAACAGCAATTAACAGGTAGTTCCACGCTCCCCAAAACATCCTAATCAAAGGCCTTGCTGTTGGATGTAGTTTATCGTCTTACCCAAGGCGCGGATGGAGTTTATCGTCATACTTAGGATGCTATAGATATGAACAGTCTAGGATATATATATATATATATATATATATATATATATATATATATATATATATATATATATAGAGAGAGAGAGAGAGAGAGAGAGATACATACATACATAACTGACTGAGATAGATAAAGAGGTGGTTCCAACGAAAGAAAAGTGTGTATATTAAAGAGAAGAGATTGCCGCAAACGTTTTTGGTTGTAAATAATAACACATTACAACCAAAAATATTTATGGCACGTCTCTTCTCTTTTTTTATATATATATATATATATATATATATATATATATATATATATATATATATATATATATATATACAGAGAGAGAGAGAGAGAGAGAAAGATGCATAGATAGATACATAGATAGATAACGAACCGACTGAGATAGATATGAACAGACTAGATATATATATATATATATATATATATATATATGTGTGTCTGTGTTTGTGCGTGTCTTTTTGTGTGTGTGTGTGTTGAGAGAGATATATAGATACATAGATATGGAACAGATTGAGATAGATAGATAGATAGATAGATAGATAGATAGATAGATAGATAGATAGATAGATAGATAGCCAGCCAGCCAGCCATCCCATCAGGACAAAAATTCCCGAAAAGTGTTAAAAATGCAAATTATGCTGAAGACTGATTTTCGAGAGAGACAAGCCCTCCTCATTTGAATGATTGGCGTAACATAATCTTCCCACCATTATTTTCCCGCCCCTCTACTACCACCATATTTTTAAATTTAGTAAAGATCATGAAAAAAGACCTTAACAAAACCAAATCGATATAAAGAGAAAACGAATAGAAAAAAAAAGGAAAATCGAAGGAAGTGAAAGGAAATTAAATATTCCTTGTTGCTTCGTCTTTATTTATTATTAAAGAAAGATATTTTTATGTCTATTTGTACTTTCCTTGTCGCGTTTTATTTCACGTAGCGTGTCTTTTTTCTTTTAAATTTGATTGTTCATTTTTTTTTCTTCCAATTACTGTTTCTTATTGCTTTTCAAACTGATCCGTTTCATTTATTTCTATATTCTTGTCTTTTTTTTATTGTTATATGTTTTTGTTTAAAGAAAAATGTCTTCACTCACTGGCGAGAAGGGAATTAATAAGTAACTAATTTCTGAAAACTTTACAGCCACATTGTCGCCCCTGAAAGAAAATGACAATAGTGATTTCAAATTTAGATAGTATATGTCTTCTTTTTCTTCTTCTTCTTGGGGTTTGGCTGGCAGCAAGTCTTCTAAAATCCCTTTCTGAGTATTGGTTGGAGAATTTCAATTCTTGCTCCAATTTCCTATTCATCTAGCTTTTATTATCGTATTTTAGGCATTCTTCAAAGTTTTCTCGTTATTACTGGAACGACTACTCATATATCACAGTTTTATCACTTCCGAGTATTTTCCTAAGTTTTCTCTTTGAATATTGCTTAATTCCACATCCAAGATCTGTCAGTTTACCATTTCTTTCGATAGTATGCAGTTCCTCGCAGATCCTACCAGAATACACATTGCACTACAAAGAAGCAGGTTTCACCTAAAAGATGATGATCTATTCGACGAGTGAAAATACGCGTGATCGACCCAACTGCGCGTAGAATGTTGAATGTAGGTGCGCGTAGGAAAAAAGAGTAGATATATAAACACCCACCCCAGAGGAAGAACGGTCTCTTACATTAACATGAGAATGTGGGATCAACGTTCAGAGAAGTCTCCCAAATTCGTACACTCACCGTCTCCAGTTATATAGTAATATTACATTCAGACACTTATTTTCATTTTTTTAATAGACATAGCATTTAAGTAAGAAAATTCTTACCATAATCTGGTAGAAGGTCAAGTAAAATGAGCACGATGTGAATCACCTAGTAAAGATTGAATATACTTTAGAAACAATATTCAATTACATTAAGCGCCATTGGCTTAGTTCCTTGTAAGACTGAAAGAGGGATGTAGCTATCGTGGATCGAAACTACTATCGCCGTGGCCAACATGACACCTAACCAGTGTATAGTGAATCAACGCTTTCATGAGTTAAGATATAACAGCTCTTAACTTGGCATCTACACTGAAGACACTAAGATTTCCTCCTGCCTCGGCATTAAAGCTGATCAGTCAGGCAATATCAAAATGGCAGCTGATGTACAAAAAGGCCTCACGACCGACGTTTACTGGGGCAAAATATGGCTTGTTAATTTTAACGCCTTCAAAACTAAACTTCTCTCCGTTAATCATTACATAGAGCCCTCTTTGCCTTTCATCAGCATGGCTGATGCTATCCTCCAGAAAAGTGACTGCTCGGGCTAACGTTCTCAGCTAACATCAAGTGAAAAGACTGTATTGAATCCATTGCTAGGCCACTATTTACATTATTCGGACTATTGTCCTTATCTTTGTTGCCATATCTGTCACAACGTTTCGATCACTGCACGCTCCGGCCTTCTTCAGGTGGTTGGAATGTCGAACTGAACGGTTTATTTCGCTCGCTGGAGTAGACTGTTCTAGTTCCACGTGCCATGTCTCATAGATGTCAGTTATCAGTTATCACCTGTTAATTCCCCTCTCCAAGTTCTCCACTGCTTTAACCAGGTATTGAACTCACACTTTTTTGGATCCTGTCACTGGATCTAACTAATGCCTTTATCCACTGTGCCATGTGTCCTTGAGGTAGTGGAGAACTTGGAGAGGGGAATTAACAGGAGATAAGTGATAACTGACATCCATTAAACAAGGTACTTGGAACTAGAACATTCTACACCAGCGAGCGAAATAAAGGGTTCAGTTCGACATTCCAACCACCTGAAGAAAGCCGGAGCGTACAACGGCCGAAACGTTTTGATAAATATGGCGACAAAGATGAAGACAATCCGAATAATGTCAATAGTGTACATAATACCTCGTTTCAGAAATATACACAGATATTGCTAGGTCAGTTGCGAAGAAAGTTGGTTGACTGTGCTGGGCGAGGCAATTTTTCTCTACGGAATCTATCTTACATATCTATAAGTCTACCATTCGTCCATGCTTAGAATATTGCGAGTATATATGGTCCAGTGCCCCATGCCGGGACCATAGCTCTTTGATAAGATCCAAAGAAGAATCAAGAATATTGTTGGTCAGATCTGGTGGCTCGGCTCCAGCCACTTTCCCACCGCCGTAAGGTTGCCCCTCTGTGTTTATTTTGTAAATACTTTCATGGTAATTGTTCGGATGAGCTCTTTGCTATGGTACCTAGACTGTACGAATTTGATCGCAGTACTAGACTGGCGTCAATGTCTCATCAATTGACAGTAGAACTAGTTAGATATAGCCGTAACTTCTAGGCTAACAGTTTCTTTTCTCGCACTTCTCGCTTGTGGAACACCTTTCCGGCTTCATGCTTTCTAGCCAACTTTAATCTACAAACATTTAAATGCAATATCAATCGCTATCTACTGTCCTCCTCATTACTCTTTTGTCTTTCTGTTCATTACTAATGTTTCTGTTTCTAATTCGTCCACACCCTCTAACTCCTTACTTTGCTTGGTGTGATACCGATTACAAAAAAAAAAAAGACAAAAAAAAACTGCTTAAAATCTGGCCAAAAAAATACGACCCCCATTGGGGGAAAATGTCGGTAATGAATGAAGTATCATGTCCTCCGCCTCCTTCAGTTCTGAGTCCCCAGAGACGGACCAATCGCGAGAAAAGGTCAAAGACTGGCTATGATACGCGGGATATATGTTAGTAGAATCCTGGAGCGATAGCGAAGTGTTTGCGCGTTTCCTTTCATCTAGAAATAGATAAAAGCCTCTGATAGGTTGTTCTGGAGAAGTGGCTAAAAGCGAATCATTTTCATCAAATCTACCGTTTATAACGCATCTTATTGCAAAGTTACGAAATATAAACCTAAATCGAGCTTGAAATATTATGTAATCGGCTCTAATTTTTTTGTAAAATACTTGGATATGATTTAATGAATCATTTACGGTGAAAAAGACAATTTTTGTTTCTTTGTTGAATACGCCCTTCCTCCGCTGAACGCGTCATATGCTCGTGTATAAGTCGACTTCAAGTATAGTACGACCGCGGACTTTTCTGAATTAATTTTAACCCCTCCAGAATAATTTACTGTCATGGCGTCCTCCCCTTTTTCATATGTGGACTCGACCAAAGTGTTACTTGGACTGCTGCCGTTAATTACCCAGAGTTAGACAGTCAGTGAGAGAGTGAGTAGAGAGAGTAAGAAGACTGAGATTGTGATTGAGTTGGAGGTAGAGTAATAGTATGAGGTAACCGCTTGTAGAATTCAGTTACAAGCACGTAGACTCTAAGGAAGTCCTACTTCGAGACTGTATATATATATATATGTTATTGCTACTAACCGCGTTCCTGGATTTACCAACAGTATTACCCTTTGTATTATCGTGTAAATACATTTAATTTCTTATCTTTTATTCTTGCGTTTGTGATTCATTGGAGACCGAATTTCATCTCGGAATCCACAACATTTACCTGTAGATAGGGAAACCGATCACCAAAAATTCATGATTTTTAAGCTCTTCCAAAAATACCATTTGTAGGAGACATTGTAGGCTCCTTCTTGTGTCTGCTATCAACTGTGTCATCTGCATATCTTATGGTGTTAAGATTGTGACTGCTGTTAATGAAGCCTGGTAGAACTTCTAATTCTCTCAGAATTACCTCACTATATCCATTGAATAAATCTGGTGAGAAGACACAACCTTGTCTTCCACGTCTTTCTAGTTTATGTATACCGTATATACTCGTGTATAAGTCGATTTCATGTAAAGTGTGACTCCTGAATTTTAATCCCTCCAGAAAAATTTACCTGTATATAGGGGAACCGATCACCAAAAATGCATGATTTTTAAGTTCTTCCAAAAAATTCCAAGACTACATCCTGTAGGAATTCTTGTAATTTCTTTCCTGTGTCTGTTATTAACACCAGGTCATCTGCATATCTTATGCTATTAAGATTATAATAATGAATCCTGGTAGGACTTGTCATGCATTCAGAATCGCCTCACTGTATAGACTGAATAAGTCCGGTGAGAAGACACAACCTTGTCTTACACCCTTTTCTCATTTTTGTATATCGTATATACTCGTGTATAAGTCGACTTCATGTAGAGTGCGACCCCTATATTTTTTCGCAAATTTTGACCCTTCCATATTTCTATTAAGCTCCCAAGAAAATTAAATTTCGGCATTAAATGACCCATGAGGAATTGATATGTTGTTAAACAACCAAAACAAAGCAAACTGTTGTGGAGTTATTTCGCATTGTAGGCTTGTATTTGTACTAAATTGGTCCTAAATCTTCGACGTACAAAAACGTTAGAACTTGATATAATCAAGTAATCTTGTTGTGGTCGCACTACTTTCGTATTCGACAACTGTCGATACTTCGTCCAACATCGACTCCATTTAGTAACTGCCCCATTCAAGATTCCCGAGCCCGTAGGCTCGGCCAAAAATCCCGTACCCCGCATAAACGGGATCGGTTTGTCTACCTCCCGGACGAAACTCTACCCTTCGATAGCCTCGTCCGGGTTCCTTTCTGCGCGAGGCAAGAGTTCGACTGTCGTCCAACATCGAGTGTATCATGTGGCACAAGGCCGGTTTTACGTGGGATCTCCGAGCCCGTGGGCTCGGCCATCCCTTTGAAACCGTATAAACGGGTTCAGGGGTCGGTTTACCTCCCCGAACGAGTCTGCTCTTCGGCATAGCCTCGTTCGGGTTCCTCCTCGCCCGAAGGCAGAGAGTTCAACCGTTCATCCGGTCGTCCGACATTTTCACCGCCCTAATCCTTTTGGGATCTCCGGATACCTTTAACCCGTATAAACGGGTTCAGGGGTCGTTTACCTCCCGAAAGAGACTCGCCTTTCGGCGTAGCCTCGTTCGGGTTCCTCCCCGCTCGAATGAGAGATTCAACCGTTCAGCCGGTCGACATTTGACGATATTCAGTCACCCCACCCACACTGGGGCATCCAAAATTTATTTATTGTGGGCTCGGCCCAAAAATATGCCCATTGAACACGTATAAACGGGATCAGGTCCGGTTTGCCTCCCCGAACGAGACTCCGCCCTCGGCGTAGCCTCGTTCGGTTCTTCAGCCGTTCAGCCGGTCGTCCGACATCGACGATATTAAGTCACCCACCCCCAACGAGGGTGTCATGCGGCACAAGACCTTTTTAGGGGGTCTCTGAGCTTATGACCATTAGTTTAACCGTTCAGCCGGTAGTCCAACATCGACTTCGTTTCTCTTACTAGTCCTACTTATATTAGGTGGGACAATCTATTAACTATAGAATAGGTGTGTTTCACCATAACACAAACAAAGAATCTTTTCCATCCAACTAAAAACAAGACTTTTAGAAGGAAACCCCCGTCAATACTAGAAAGATCGATAACAGTTAGTGGACTATTTTCTTGATTTTATAAAGAATAACGCAGGTTGAATAAGTCCGGTGAGAAGAAAACACAACCTTGTCTTACACGGCTTTCTATTTTTTATATAGTGTATATACTCGTGTATAAGTTGACTTCATGTAGAGTGTAACTCTTCAATTTTTTTACGTGAATTTTAATCACTCCAGAAAAATTTACCTGTAGATGGGGCAACCGATCACCAAAAATTCATGATTTTTAAGCTCTTCCAAAAAATTCCAAAACTACCTCCTTGTAGGAGTCGATGTAGTTTCCTTCCCGTGTCTGTTATCAACACCAGGTCATCTGGATATCTTATAGTGTAAAGATTATAATAATAATGAATCCTGGTAGGACTTGTCATTCTCTCAGAATTGCTCTGACTGTATACGTTGAATAAATCCGGCGAGAAGACATAACCTTGTCTTACACCCCTTTGCACTGTTGCTCTCATGTTTATTTTCATATACCCGACGTTTCGGTCGTTGTACGCTCAGACCTTCTTCAGGTGATATACGTTGAAGCTACGAACTGAAACCGGATTAAAGTGTTCTAGTTCCACGTGCCATGCCTTTTCTGGATATGTCAGTTTTCAATAAATTCCATTTAATAAGTCTAAATATTAAAATAGGTTTTATTTAAGTTTTAGAAATAAAACTGCTCGCAATTCACGCAAATATTACGACTAAAATCAAAATCTCCTTATGGCTATTCGGGAGAGTCATTCAAAAGGCTACTTGTTTAATCTTGAAAGTTTGACTTGCCACTTTCTAAATATTGAAGAATAACATTTTTTGGCCTGTTCAAACACTCCACAGTATCAACGGAGAGTTAAAAAGATTTCTTATCTTCAGGCTTGTAGACATTCATTTTACGCTTTAAAAGAATGAGATATCAGCTCAAACACATGTACTCACTAAATATAACGTTTCTAGTTTTTGTGCAATCAATTCGAAGATCTCATTTTTAAGCCTTAGGGATATTTCAGAAGCTAGGAAAATAAGGTCCGCATTAAGTTAGGGAAAACGAATATTGGAAGGCATTGAAAAAAGACTCCTTTTCTCTTCTTTCTCCAAGCGGGGAAAAAAACAAATTTTAATGATAAAAAAAATGAGTTTGTTAAGAGAATTGAAAGCGAAGAATATTCAAAATGGCTTTCGACATCTCATCCTAAAAGGAATCTGCCGCAGGAAAACATCTTTCTTTGGTGAGATTTCAAAGAAATTCTTTCTTTCAAATTTTGATGAAACCGGGAGAAACTATTATTCGTTGTCTTCTTTCCTTCTATTTTACCACTGGCTTTACTTTATTTTTTATCTTATTTTAAAAATCTTTTTGACACTTTCTTTCTTTCTTTCTTTCTTTCTTTCTTTCTTTCAATACATACTTCTTTTTCCTTGTTTTTTTTTTTTAATTTCGTCTATTTAGGTTTCATCATTCATGTTTTTTCTCATTTTTCTTTCCCTTCTGTATATTAATCATTCTGCTATCTTTCTTTTAATGACTTTTCACTAAATGATTTCTTTCTTTCTTTCTTTCTTTCTTTCTTGCTTTCAAATATGTTTTGCTTTCTTTCATTTTTTTTATTATTTTTCTTTCTTTCATTATCATCCGTACACTTTTCTGTCCATCATTTTTATATATACATCGCCGTTTCTTTCTTTCTTTCTTTCTTTCTTTCTTTCTTTCTTTCTTTCTTTCTTTCTTTCTTTCTTTCATTTTTCATCCTTTCTTTTTTATTTCATCATTTTTTTTTCTATTTAGTTTCGTTTCGTTTCTCTCTTTCTTTCTTTTTTACATTTCACTGTCAAAACACATTTAAATATCCTTGATCCGATTGGTCAAAGACATTTTATTGGCGCGGGAAGATTGTCTATAATAAACCAGATGATTCATAAACTGATGACAATATCCCATCTCAGAACAGACGACACTGAGAAGACTGGAGAGCTTAGCTGTCAAAATACTGTCATCGATAAATTACCAAATGTAATTTAAGTAATCGAAGATACATATGATTCCAAATGCTTCATGGAATTTCATGCACAATCATTTTCTGTAGGTAATGTCAGTGAAAGTAGTCGGTTAGATTGTTCTCGAGCGTTGCCTAAAGAAATGAAAACACACGAATCGAACAGCGTAGGTTTTCGAATTTTTCTTGTAAATTCGTTGTCTTCAGTTTGCAGTTTGCTTGTAGGATTGATTTTCAAGTTAAAATGTTGGCATTAATTCGATTTTCTTCAGTTTCTTTCGAACATATTGCGATTCTACGAAGAACTTTTCGAAGATGAACAATTTTGACTCATTGAACTTCCCTTTTTTTTCCTTAAAAAGACAGTATGCGGTCGATATCAGGAATGCTGTGTTAGCTTTGATCATTGGCAAACCCCCTCCCACCAAAAACAAAACAAAAAAACAACCCCCCCCCCAAAAAAAAACCCCACTCCCACTGGCTGCATTTCCTATATAATTTCATCACGGTCCATTTTCTGTTAAACTCTCCAAGTATTGCAGATGGAGAGAAAGAGATAAAAAAATCGCTGTTTACAAGGAAGTTTTCACCAAGTTTAACTCCTCTGGGTTTCTGACGGAAGAGGTGAAAACAACACAAAAAATATCTTAATTTTGGTATTTAAATGACGTACGAAAAGCCGAATGTTCGTCTGATTTCTAACAAATATATCTCACTGATTTTGTTTCTCTTTTCCTTTATTGCCAACCGACTTGTTTTTGTTATCTGTTTGCTCCCCTCGATTCCATGATGTGAACGCTAGATTACACTGTAGCAAAAGGAAAAGACAATGGATAGCAACCATTATATTACGGTCGTTGCGAGATGTAGGCCGCCATTGATTTGCAATTTACGACCGTCTGTTTCTTTCAATTTCCGCGGCTCTTGTTTTTCGCCCGCTTCTTCATCACACCAATCCTTCGGTTCTACTCTTGACTTGGGTCTCTTTCCATGCTGATTTCTGGTTTTTCGTTATGTTTCTCCAATTATTTATTTTCTTTGCGCTTTTTTAAAAAAATTGTTCTTTTAGATCAAACACAAATGACGTTCTAATCACGCAGTTATTCGCCCTTGGCTATGTATCAAAATTGTATGAACAACACAAGACGCGTTTTTAGATTTCTTCTTATTTTTTCTTCTCTTATTTGCATCGCTTTGAACCGATCCTCAATTTTCTCAAGGAAATCTTTCTAATTCCATTCTTCACTTTTGCCAGTGATTAATTTCTTTTTGCCTTTCTTTCACTGAGTTTTCATTGGCATCTTTCTTTCTCTTTGCTTTTCTTTCCACTTTTAAATTGTTCTTGTTTTTTTCTTTTTTCTATAACTCTCATTCACTTTCCTTGTCTGTATTCTTCCCACTATATTTTTTCTTTGATTTGATCAATTTTCTTTCTTTCTTTCTTTCTTTCTTTCTTTCTTTCTTTTGTAATTAAAGTTCTATCTTCATTTTTGTCATCTAAAGTTCACTTTCATTTTTTTCATCTTTTCTTTTTTCTTTCTTTTTTCATGATTTCTTTTCATTGTATCATTTTCTTTCTTTCTTTCTTTCTTTCTTTCTTTCTTTCATGATTTCCAATTTCTTCATTGTATCATTTTCTTTCTTTCTTTCTTTCTTTCATGATTTCCAATTTCTTCATTGTATCATTTTCTTTCTTTCTTTCTTTCATGATTTCCAATTTCTTCATTGTATCATTTTCTTTCTTTCTTTCTTTCTTTCTTTCTTTCTTTCTTTTGTAATTAAAATCTTTTTTGTCTTTTACCGCAATTTTTTTCTTTCTTTTGTAATTAAAATTTTATCTTCTTTTTTGTCTCTTACCACACTTTCTTTCTTTCTTTCTTACTTTCTTTCTTTCTTTCTTTCTTTATTTTACTTCATAAATTTGTTTTTTTCTTTCTATAGACTTCATCTCCTCCCTATATAATTTAATCCTATCTTTTGAAATTTACTTTCTTCTCTTGTTTGAATTATTGTTTTAAATCCTTTTCGTTTTCTGATCTTCAATATTTTTTTAATTGTTAATTTTCTTTTTTTCTTTTACTCATAACCTTTTCTTTATTTTTGATTTTTTTTTTCGGAATCTTTCTTTAATTTTTTTCACTTTTTCTTCCCTACAACCCATTTTATTGCGATACAATACTTTCTTGTTTTTCTTTTTCTTTTTCTTTCATATTTTCCTTCTTTCCTGCTTCATCTTCTTCACAAATTTATTTATTACTTCCTTTTCCTTTAAAAAATCATTATCTTCACTTTCTAAAAAAATAGTATCAAACACACACACACACACACACACACACATATATATATATATATATATATATATATATATATATATATATATATATATAAGAAAGAAATTATCAGGAGGAAATAATCATAATGAAGTAATTAATCGAGTCTAGAAGAAACCAGAACAGAACAGGATAACCTTTTCCTCCTATATTTGGAACTCATCAGCAGTGTGCATCTACTAGTGAGAATCGAAACCGGACCGTTAGATACGATACAAACTGATACCAACTGCATCAATTAGACTCGATATAGCGCCGCTCTTCACATTCTAAAAAGTCCTCAAATATAGGACGAAACGGGCATCCAGTGCTTCTTGCATTCTGTGGAGGATTATTCTAGACACAATTAATTACAAATATATATATATATATATATATATAGAGAGAGAGGGACGAAACTGGCGTTCAGTCCTTTCTGTGGAGGATTATTCTAGAATCGATATATATATATATATATATATATATATATATATATATATATATATATATATATATATATATATATATATATATATATATATATGTAATTTAAACCGTCAATCCTCTTTTGTAAATCAATAAAGACTAATTTTATTGTTATTTAAAGAGTGAATACACTTGGGCCGTCGTGTAATTGTTTAGGTTGGTGGGCAGGTTTGGTTTGTTTTATGGCATATCAGCACCTCAATGAGTTATTTAATGCCAACAAGGTTTTTATTGCTGTTAATATTTTTTTTTCAAAAATGTATTGTTTTCAAAAAATTTATTGCTGGTATTTAAACCTATTTTGACACTTTCATAGTGTTAAGTATTTGCCCATAGCAGGCACCCGAACAGGTACTACCACCCCGTGTCAGGCTGGACCTGGGAACACTAGCAATTAAGTTTATCGTGATACCTAGGACGGAATTGTTTAGGATATATATATATATATATATATATATATATATATATATATATATATATATATATAAATGAAAGAAAGAACAGATGCTCAATACAAAGTAGAGCATTCTAAATATAGAGCATTTTAAAAAGAAAAATAAATGCTACTCCATCTGTTCTTTCTCTCATTTGGATATTTTGTTTCCTTTATGGTAGTGCTATATTTATTTCTTACGTCAACACAGAAAAAAAAACGACTAAAAGGTGTTCCAAGAACTTGGACTGATTTTAAATGTGAAGTAAGTTTAAGAGTTTAATGATTTTTTTCTTTTTCTTTCAGATTTAACAACTTAAGTCTTTGGCAATTTCAATCATGGAAAGTTTAACAATCAAACAACGTGTTAAATTTATCGAACCCGATTGCGAAATGAACGTTCAAACAGAAATGCATTTCACGCACTTCACGATATTTTTGGTCAACATAATCGACCAACCGAGAGTACAGTTGGAAACGATGTAATGTTGTTGTAGAGAGGTTCAGTTCTTGCGCGCGATGACGAATAGTGGGGTCTGGATTTTCGGTCACATTCTCGTGCACTGCAGCAATGTTTTCAGCTGAACGGCGTAAACGAGCACACAATGGTGTTTTCACATCTGCCACCGACCCAGTTTGTTCGAATTTGCGAATAATGCTAAATCTGAAAAAGAAAAAAAATCATTAGACGCTTAAACTTAATTCACATTTAAAATCGGTCAGTTATTGGAATGCCCTTTACACACACACACACACACACACACACACACACACACACACACACACACACACACACATATATATATATATATATATATATATATATATTCTCGCTCAAAAGATTTCAAATTTTAACAAAATGCAAAATCTAATTAAGTTATAATATATATATATATATATATATATATATATATATATATATATATATATATATATATAATTGCGCTGGTATGCAGAAAATAGAAAAGAAACACGTTGGGTGCATAATCCGGAGTTCCTTAGTATTTTTGTTTTATTTTTAAGAAGACAGTGCTCCATACAGAAGTAGAGTTTATTATAATAATATTTTTTATTTTTGATTCTTCCAAATAAAAGTTCAGTCAAAATAATTATTAAAATTAAGTTGAATTGAGGTGTTTAGTCTCGTTTCATCTTCAAGCGAAATTTTAGGAAACGAGACTAAACACCTCAATTCAACTTAATTTTAATAATTATTTGGGCAATTTCGGCTTTCGTTTTTGAAACATGAGAACTTTTATGTAGGAAGGAATCATATTTTAAACAAAAATATTATTATTATATATATATATATATATATATATATATATATATATATATATATGTGGTGTGTTTAATGGTTTTTTTAATAAGATTTTTAGAATGTTCAGGCTGGTAGATGAAATTAAAAAACTCTTAAAATAGTAGTGTCTACTCAAATATGAGTATCCATTAAAATAACGTTTAAAGTGATTAGAATATGTGGGATTAATTAATAAAACCCCAATATTTCTTTAGAAATATGTTAAGATTGTAGTCATTGAGAAAACATTGAGAAAGAATCAGGTACTTACTGAAGCGGTGCAGGAACCTAGCATTTTTTCAGCATCTTTAGCGATCGATTGTTCCACATGGTTGAGTTTAAGACCCAAGAGGCGCTTAAGGCACGGTGTGTGTGTGTGTGTGTGTGGGGGTCCCACAAGAGTATATCCATACGAATTTGGTGGAAATTCAGAGTCTGCTCGGTTTGTTTTTGTTTTTGGTTTTCTTTTGGGGTACATGATTTGCTGGATGTGCAATGTTCTTCTCCATTTAAAAAGATTTCACCCACTGGTATTATTTGATATAGTAAGTCATAATAGTGTTTTGATATCTTTCTATGGTTATAGTCTACAATGATTTCGCTGCCTTCACATATATGGAATGTGCAACTAAGTCGGTTTATGTTTTAATTAGTATCTATGTATTTTCCTTGGTCTTCTATCTATCTATCTATCTATCTATCTATCTATCTATCTATCTATCTATCTTTGTCTGTCCATTATCTATCTATCTATCTATCTATCTATCTCAGTCTATTCATATCGATCTTTTTCCTTTTGATCATTATCTATCTATCTATCTATCTATCTATCTATCTATCTATCTATCTATCTATCTATCTCCCCAATAACACTTAAGCCTAGAATCACGATGCCTGTATTAACAAAGTATTAGATATTTTTTATTCAACCTACTTACGGTTGTTGGCTTCAGGATAGCGAATTTGTGCGTCTTCGAAGGACACACACCAAAGAAATCTCGAAAGAAAGTAAAAAAATAAATAAATAGACGTCCATCCTATCAAATTGCAAGCGGCAAAATCTAGCGGTGCAAGACTTGAAAAAAAAAATACAAAAGCAAAAAGAGGCCATCGTGATAGAGATTACACAAAATATAAGTGAATGAAAGCGTTTCGAAGAATATAATACTCGAAGACCTGAGGAAACATTCAATATTCATTTTTCCCTTCTTTTTGCAACATTTTTTTTCATTCTCATCTCAATTTGGTTTCGTTTCTGGCGTTTTTTCTTTGTTTTGTTGCGTCGCTTTCCATTAAATGAAAAAAAAAATCATCACCAATAAAAACAACAAACAAACCAAACAAAAAAAAACCTTTTTCTGTCTCTGCCCTCCAAATTATTTCTTCTAAATATGAACACATTTCATTTCTTTTTACCTCAATCTAAAAAGGGAGTTCTGTCACGAATGTCGACTCTTAACAGACATTTTTTTTTCTTTAAGACGCCATTTTTTTCTCTGCTTTTATTTTCGGGTTTTAGTTTATTTTGTTTGTTTTCCATTTACTAAAATTCATTTTTTACACTCTCCATCCCTTCATTCCGACTCTCTGTTCTTTCTTCCTCTCTTTCATCCTGAATAAAATCAAAATTCCATATTTCTTTCTTTGTTTTTCTTTCATTCCCATTTTTTTTATTTCTTTTCCCGTTGAAATTATATTTTATCATTCTTTCTTTCTTTCTTTCTTTCTTCTTTCTTTCTTTCTTTCTTTTTTGTTTCTTTCTTTCTTTGCTTGTTTGTTTCTTTATTTCTTTCTTTCTACGGGAATAAACTCAAAATTCCATATTTTCTGTCTTTCTTTGTTTTTCTTTCTTCCATTTTTTTCTTTTCTTTTCCCGTTTCAATTTTACTTTCTTTCTTTTTTCCATATAAATAAACTCAAAATACCCATACTCCTGCTTTTCCTCTTCTATTTTCCTTTCTTTTCTTGTTCCTCTTTCTTTCTTTCTTTCTTTCTTTCTTTCTTTCTTTTCATATAAATAAACTCAAAATCCCATATCTCTGCCTTACTTCCTTTTTCTTTCTTTTTCTATTCTCCCTCATTTCATGTTCACAATTCTTTTTCTCGCACTTTTCTTTCATTATTTCTTTTTATCTTTTTTTATCTTTTTTCTCAATAACTATTTCTAGTCGATTTTTACGGATTCTCTTTTCTCTCTTCCCTTCTAACCATTTCATTGTTATTTCTTATTTAGCATCAACACACAAAGCACATCTAGCTTCTGCTATAGCTTCTCTAATATATATATATATATATATATATATATATATATATATATATATATATAAAAAATGAACATTGAAGTCAATATTCAGAGGCGACAGACTGTTTCATGCTAAACGCAGCCGTCAGGCCTGATGCACACTAAGCAATAACGGTCTCGCTCAATTCCGTTGTTAATAGCAGAGCGTGGAAGGAAAGTGTGTAGAGTGCGGTCGTCTCATCAATAATCATATCTTGTGAAACAGTTTTAACCAAGACAACAATTCCAAGGTTAGACAACCACCATATTCCCCAGATACTGCTCCTAACGATCTTTTCTTTGCGAAAATTAAATCTTACTGGAAAGAAAGAAGATTTCAAAATGTTGAGCAAATGTGTATGTGTGTATATATATGTATGTATGTGTATATATATATATATATATATATATATATTAAATATATATATATATATATATATATAGGTTAAAAATGTTGATGTATATGTGTATGTGTGTGTATTTGTGTATGAGCATGTGTATATATGTATGTATGTGTGTATATATATATATTTATATATATAGGTTAAAAAATGTTGATGTATATGTGTATGTATGTGTATTTGTGTATGTGTGTGTGTATATATGTATGTATGTGTATATATATATAGGTTAAAAATGTTGATGTATATGTGTATGTGTGAGTATTTGTGTATGTATTTGTATATATATATATATATATATATATATATATATATATATATATATATATATATATATATATATATATGAACACCTGAGGCGGTATAATGGTTGGCAAGATTGGCTCGTTAGATCAATTGCGACAGAGTAGTGAGTTCGTTCCTCACTGGGTGCCCCCTAATTTCGGCTTTGTGCCACTGTATATATGTATATATATGTGTGTGTATATGTATGTGTGTGTGTGTGTGTGTGTGTATGTATATATATATATATATATCTGTGTGCATGTGTGTGTGTGTATATATGTATGTGTCCTATTTTATTGTGTATATCAATTTATATTTACGTATATTTCTGTTTGTATGAACGTGTTTATATATGTATGTTAGGGTATATGTATATTGGTGTGCGCAGGTATTTGGATCTATGTTTATGTATGTATATGTATGTTCGTTTATATATGTATTTGGTTGAATGTCGTATTTATATGTATGCACGTATATATTGGTACTTGTTATTATAGATAGGTATATTTATGTATTATTTATGTTATTATAGATAGGTATATTTATGTATATGTTTATATGTAGATATGTATGAATGTGTATATATATATGTATGTCTGTGGATGTATATGTGTGTGTTGACACCTATTATATATGAGATTGTTTGTGTGTATGTGTAGGCATGGAAACTTTATTATGTCATTACTGCCACAGTATTTAGTCTGTGTGTGTATATATGTTCATATGTGTATTGGTGCATGTATTTATGTGTTTATATATGTTAGTATGTGTGCATAAATGTGTGTATATATGTGTATATATATGTTTATATGTATGTATGTGTATGTGTACTTGTTTTCATAGATATGTATATGTGCGTATATGTTTATGTTTATATATTTATATGTATGTATTTCTGTGTGTATATATATATGTATATATATGTATATGTATGTATGTATGTATGTATGTATGTATGTATATTTGTGTTAGTTTGTGTTTGATGCCGCGTGTATATATGTGTATATATGTATATACGTATGACAGTACACTTATTTCTGTAGGTTTTCTTTATCCTGTTTTCCTTCGCCTAAGATATAATGAAATTATTATCAACTTATATGATTAAAATATGTTTTTATTGATATTTGTGGTTTTGGAATTTTCATTTTAATATATTAAATAATATTATCTTTAACCATTTTTAGCTTTGTATATTTGTTCGCTTAAGTTATATTTTAATAAGTGGCTAGCATTTATTTAATGATACTTTAAGTCTTAAATATTTATTGGTTGTGCTATCTGATTGTCTAGGTCATTGTCTGTGGATGTGTGTACATGTATTTATCGGTGTCTATGTGCATGGAGAATGCATTCACATTTAATTGTGTTTGTGTATAGGTGTTGGTTTCCACGTTTCCTTTTTCATAAAGAGCTGTGGAGATGTTCCTGTTTCGTCGCTTTTTTTGTGTGTATATATATATAAATATGTTTGGGTGCTTATGTATTATAATCTGATTGTGTTTTTGTTGTTTTGCGAGTGAGTTTAAGACTCCATTCACACACTTGGGATTAAAATATATATATACATGTATTGTCAAATGACCGGATATTGTAACGTCTGGTCGTACGTAATTTCAACGAAGAAATAAATTGAATAACATATGTATTTTTTCTTTTCTCAATAATTTTATAGTTTTTAAACTTAACAGTGATTAAATTTGGATTTTAAAATTGGCAGTTTTTAATTTTAATATCAAATTTTATCATATAATTTAATAATTATTGGTTAGAATAAATTCTTTTTAATATTACCCGTATTTTAAAGATCTGAATAGCTATTATAACATGATTTCGTTGTCAAGCTTTTGAATCTTCCTATACAGCGTAACCCGGATGTAAGAGAGTTGTCGGGACCGGAGAAGAAGTCTCTTATATGCGGGTTTCTCTTATATCCGGGTTTGATCTATTTTATATACATTAACACAGGCTCTAATTTGGGACCAGAGAAAATCTCTCTTATATCCGGGTTTCTCTTATATCCGGGTTACACTGTACTTGGATTTTGATTGGTCATTCTAGCTTTTGTAACAATGTTTTTCCCCTAGCGAAGGATTGTTAATTAATTTGAAACTTTTAAAACCATTTATTTTATCATCAACATCATCACTTGATAAGGCACCGAGGGTGTTGAAACAAATGGCTATTTTTGTAGTGATTTTATAACATATTTATGTTATAATTTTTTTTTTTTATAAATAGTAATTATATCTGCTCTACTTTGCATTGAGCACTCTTTTAAGAATAGTAATTGTTGGTTATTGGAATTCATTCCGTATACACCAATTATATACATGGTTATATATGTATATATATATATATGTATACCAGGTGTAACAGCTAAGTTGTCCTGATCGTGTACTAGAAAAATGTCTAATTGTTAGGTTGAACTGTTTTATCTTAGAAAAGATTAAAGATATGTTACTGGAATATGTGTTGTAGTTTTCGTTTTATAGCACCAGTCCCAGTAATACATATATATATATATATATATATATATATATATATATATATATATATATATATATATATATATAGAGAGAGAGAGAGAGAGAGAGAGAGAGAGTATGTGTGCAACAGCAAAATTATCCAGTTGAATCTTGGAAAAGATTAAAGATGTAATACTGGAATTCTCCGAGGTTTTTATGACACTATTGGACTCTATTCTGAGCAATAAGAATGTATAATTACTCTTCAAGTTCAGCAAAAGAATCGTGATGAAATCGATCATAAACGATCGTATTAATTAATCATATTAAGGATCGGAAACTTATGAAGGATTAAAATTAAGTTCAAATATATATATATATATATATATATATATATATATATATATATATATATATTATTCCAGGATCATTTTCCAACTGATTCCAGGTTATCTTCGCCCCCTCTAAACTTTTAACTTTCTGTCCTGGAATAAGTTGCATCACAGTTTTCCCGTACGATTTCATTTTCAAGTCTTTTTTCACTGCTTTTTGGACTGTCATAGCCGAAACTCCTCTCTCATGTGCCAAACGTATTATGAATTGAGTTCGATCTTTTCTAATTGATTTCTTTCTAAGTGATTGCATTGGATCTTTTGTAATTGATTTCTTTCTAAGTGATTACATTGGATTTTTTCTAATTGATTTCTTTCTAAGTTGCAATGACAATCCCTCTTGCTGTTGTGATCGCCTGATCCAGTTTTCCTCTGTATTGTTCCCTCTTTTTTAAACTTATTCACCATTCTCTTGATGGTTCTTCAATGGATTTTGAAGATGAAAGTATGAATGTTGGTACCATTACTGAAAGCCTGATCTTTTTCCTCTCACCATTGCTCCATATTGTAAGACAGTGTGGCTGACACAAAACGATTTTTCCTATTCTTTTTCTAGCTGAATAACTTAAAAGATTTGTCTGTGGTACTTACGAAAAATGATGTCAAGATGGCTAATCGTCTCAGTTTAGTGTTTTTAGATATTAAACATTTTGTGGGATGGATAATTATGCTGCAGCCAGTATATATATATATATATATATATATATATATATATATATATATATATACTAGAAGCATGGCCCGGCGTTGCCCGTGCTTGATTCAAAAATCGTACGACTCATGCAGCAATAACTATCACTTGACTTAAAATATTTTTGCCCTTCCTTGCCTTTAAAGGAGTGCCCTTTGCCGTGCTGATGTTGCTACATGCCTTACCTCTTGCCTATCTCACACTGAGATTTTTTTCTAAGCTCTATACTAAACATTAAATCTGTTGCGAATAAAGAACTAAACAAAATGAACACAAAACGATCAGCTTTAAAAAAAGGACTCGTAACTGGAAAAACCGAATGAAAAAAGAATGTTAACAACAAATACTTTTTCACACCCAACCCAGTTCTCCGGAATCAGAATCAACGTTGTGTTTAAGCAAGCGAATGAGCCAATTGGAGTAAAGAGCCATGCAGATTTGAATTTTTCCCACTTGTGGCGAATGCAGCTATCGATTTTTTTTTGCATACTAGTTAATATTCGTGTCATTCAGCTGTTGGCTCTCACGCTGGCCAATAGAATCTTCCTGCCTATTCGTGGCAGCCAGCTATTGGTTCTCACTCTGGCCAGTACAAACTGACCGCAAACTACATGAAAACTGCCGTAGAAGCAAAAAACAATCAATTATTTCCACTAACGTTGGGAGTTGGGAAATGCAAAGTCGGTCTTGGCCTTCACGCTAACTTGGAGCATGTGCATGTAAATTTTGGTGCAAATCCGTCTAAAATTTTCATAACATCTGATAAGCTTAATAACATTATCATTAAACGAAGAAAGAAAATCACAATATTGATCCAGATTTTTTAATCCAATCTAAGCTTTCGGCTTACATGAGCCATTATCAAAGATTACAATAACATTACAATATATTAAACAATACACAGACATAGCAATAATGATAGTCTGTTTATGTTTACATGGAAGATTTCCAAGCAACGACAAACTCGTGCATATAAAGATGCTGATTTTCTTTCTTCGTTTATTTATGATGTTATTAAGCTTATCAGACGATATGAAAAGAATTTACAGTAGTAGCACGCTTAAATTCATTCAGTCGGTGTTCCAGTGAAAATAGCTCGTCAGAAAATAGCTTGTAGAAAAGACAGAGGGAAGTCATGTCACGTCCGTGAGAATGTGACTAGAATCGAGATGCCAAGTCAGGACCTATCACATTGCATATCCGTAGAGAACCTCGAGATGAACATTGGGGGACCAGACCATATATGGCAACAGTATTCAATGCAAGGACGAATGGTAGATTTGTAGATATAAATGATGGCGACACACACACACACACACATATATATATCTATCAGAAGGTCTATAATATATATATATATATATATATATATATATATATATATATATATATATATATATATATATATATATCAGAGGTTCTAATCTAATTTAGTAATCTAGGAGGTAGTCAAGAAAACCGTTATTAACTAGCCTCTGTTTCACGTTATTGAGTTATTTAAAGAAAAACGAAAAAGTGGATGAATATATATATATATATATATATATATTGGAACCTCTGATCCTGATGGTTTTAACTTTTTCTTAGTGTTGTTTCGCAGAGTTGGCGGCCCTTGCATGAGCGTGCTGGAGAAAACACATCCTTTTTTTACTGAAGCAATACACTTTTGACGTAATCATTTTGTTTAGCTGATCAAGTTTGCTGGCAATAAACGTCTGCAGCTATGGTCCTTTCCTCTTCCACCAGTACGTGATGGACGAAACCCTTTTTTATCCCACCAGATACAAAGTTAAATGCTGTGAAGATGAATTTCTCTCTTTTTCGTATTCCGATGACATGCAAAACCCATTATAACAATGCGATGCAAAAACGAAAGTTTTATATTCACCGTTAAAAGCCGTTGTTTTCGTTTCCCTAGCGGAAGCTCAGAACGAACCTAAATTCTCTCGCTCAAAGTTTTTCGAATTCGCTTGAGATATATATATATATATATATATATATATATATATATATATATATATATATATATATATATACACAATTGAACATAAAGCATTAATTTGTTTTTTTTTTGTTTTTTTTTTCTCAAAATCTATGGTGCGTTCATGTTGATTCAATTCAATGGTTCTTTTCAAAATTTTCCTTTCATAGTGAGTCTTCCTCCATAGCGAGGCTCTTCAGATACCTCATAGTCAACAATTTAAACCTTTTAAAAAGCAGCCGATATTTATGTGCCTTTACTGCGTCTGCGCACACGGCACAGATGTTTTGAAACGCCTCCGTAGCAATAATACACTTTCAGAGTTCATACAGTAAGAAATGGCGAATAAAGATGTTGCTTTTATAAAGTTATATTCCTCAGATAAGGTTAAACTCTTAAATACACAATAAACAGCAGACTGTGGGATAGCAAAATTGATAAACAATTTCTAGATGCAAGTTCGTACTAGTCAACCTCAGTTCTGCCTTGGTTGGATGATTCATAATTCATAGCAAGGAAATGTGTAATTTATTTCCGCACGAACTAAGTTATAAGGTTTAGTCAGCGAGAACTACTAATTTTGTATATCAAATTTATTCTTCGAAAAATAATGTCTAATTCACATTTACATACCACCATTATTTGCAGTGATCTCTCGCCACTTACTAGATATGTCTTCGATATATTTCGAGTAAAATTCCATAGGTTTTCATATGAAAAGGATTTCAACCGACTCTTGAATCTGGTCTTCATTTGAGATAATTGCTACCATCAACACGTTTAGTAGAAATAAGAAAAAATCAGCTAATAATGGATGGTTAGGTGAATATGGCTGGTCGGGGAGAGCAATTGAGATCCAGAAAAGTTCTTTCCTTATTCATGCTGAAAGTGACCTCGCCTTGACTTTAGAGGAGGACAACATTTATTCTTTAATTGACTTATATATATATATATATATATATATATATATATATATATATATATATATATATATATATATATATATATCGGCAGAAATTTTCCCTTTTTCATTTTCATTAAGCGGGGAGTTTCTAGGCATTTGGCAGTAACTGTATTCAATTATGAAATGTTTAAATAGGACTCACGTGGCTTAAATTCATGATAAGAGACTTTTTATAATCTGCGCATGCACTTATTTTTCCTTTGGCATTCTCAAGTAAACCAGATATGCAAATTTTCAAAACTATCTTATAAAGACCACCCTCGAAAACGAAGTTTTGTTAATAACTTTTTTTTTGTGAAAAGTTGTTATAAAATCGAATATGTATACTAATACCATTGGATCTTGGTACCACACACAAATTTTCAGAGGAATTTGTGCAGTAATAAGAAAATTATTAACAATTTCATGGGATGTCTTATACTTATTTCCACCACTGTACATATATATATATATATATATATATATATATATATATATATATATATATATGTTAAGAAATGGACAAGGTCCGACAATTTATTTATTAAAGACATTTAATAAAATAACAGACATTCTATAAAATAACAACGTTAAACATAAAATGTCTTTAATAAATATATATATATATATATATATATATATATATATATAAAAGTGAACATAGCAGTCAACACTTAGAGGCGACAGTCTGTTTCATGCTAGATGCAATCGGCAGGTCACTTTTATATTTACACACGCTCTATCTCTGATATTGAGCAATTTATCCCATAAATATAGCACATCTTAAGACTATATATATATATATATATATATATATATATATATATATATATATATATATATGACGAATCAAATTCAATGATTTAACCATTAAGCTACCTTTTCAGACAATGCTTTGAGATTTATACCCTGTCCTATAACCTATTATTATGTGTTCTTCTTTACTCCAGATTTTTTTTGGGGGGTGGAAGAAAGTGGTTTATTGTTTCCCATCTTGTGTGGTCAGACGACCGAAAATCGTATGTGGCCTGCAACAGACACGTACTCCACCCTCTTGAATGCGACTCAAAGCTGGGGTTCAAGTCACCCCAGGTAGATCGCCCTTGGCGTCTATTTCCCTTGTCAACAGGGATTTCAGGAGAGAGTGATGATATTCACAGCACGATAATTTGCAACATCCGGAAAGCATTTACTGTGTTCGGCTTTCATTTCGTTTGCACTTTATTTTCTTTATCAACTCAGTCTTTCTTTCTTTTTATCTTTTCTTTCTTTATATTCACATTCTTCTTTCTTTCTTTCTTTTTTCTTTCTTTTGTATTTTTGTGTATGTTTTCTTTCATTCCATTATGTTTATTTGTACTTTCTTTTTTGTATTTATCCGAATTTTCTTTCTATCTTTCAGTGCTTTCTTTCTTTTGTATATTTTCTACATTCTTTCTTTTGTATTTAATTGTACTTTCTTTCATTCTTTTCTCCGTACATGTATTTCTCTCATTTGTATGTATCCGTACTTTCTTTCGTATTTTTGTACTTCTGTTTGTATTTATCCTTATATCTTTCTTTTGTATTTTTGTACTTCCTTTCTTTTGTATTTATCCGTACTTTCTTTCTATTTCTTTGTACTTTCTTTATTTTTTTTCACCCTTAATTTCTTTCTTTCTTTCTTTTGTATTTGTTGGTACATTATTTTCGTCTTTGGAATTTCTTTTTCTTTCTTTCTTTTGTATTTTTTACTTTCCATTTCCATTCGTTAATGCCTCATAAAATACCGCCTTTGTATTAAAGAATACATTTCTGTGACATTTTAAACTCAAAGTAATATTTGTTTCAGATTAATTAAACTTTAAATAAGTTGATCTCCCTTAATTAAATTTCAGAAAAGTATAGTTTATTTTTAAGATTTTCTAATAAAAAGAATTAAGTTGTGTTGAGAGAATTGTAAATATAGCTAAAATCAACTCAAGTTAAATTCTAATCCTTTTAAATTCGTTTTGAAATACAATAAAGTAATAATTATACTGGATATACTGCCTTGTGTGAGTTCAATACCTGGTTAAGCAATGAAGAACTTGGAGAGGGGAATTAACAGGAGATAACTGAAAAACTGACATCCATTAGGCATAGCACGTGGAACTAGAACAGTCTACACCAGTGAACGAAATAAACAGTTCAGTTCGAAATTCGAACCACCTGAAGAAGGCCGGAGCGTAGAACGGCTGAAACGTTGTAATAAATATAGCGACAAAGATGAGGAAAATATTTCGAATAATTTAAATAGTGTACATAATACCTCATCTCAGAAATATAGACAGATACTGAATTCTTTGCGTGGTAGTTATTCAAATGTTTTATATATATATATATATATATATATATATATATATATATAAATAAATTGAATAATTATATATATATATATATATATATATATATATATATATATATATATTGCATATAGTACTCTTGTTAATATTACGTTCTTTCACGTGATACTGTATTATGACTTTACGATTTGTGTCTGATATTTCGTGACCGTTATCGTTGCATAGCAATCTTCTATGTCAGCATAACAGAATCGACTACTGTATTTGGTTGTTATGTGGGAATGCTGTGGGTTTTTGTGTGTAGGTTTATGATCTTTTTAGCTCTATCACGGATATTGAGCACTTTCCACTTAGTACCGCGCATATATATATATATATATATATATATATATATATATATATAGTTTATGAAAAACTAGGTAATCCGTATGGGTAAACCTAAGGAGGATAAAATCCAAAGAGCTCAATGTAAATCCAGAGTAAATAATTTAAATAAAAACAGACCACTTTAAGGTTCCATGTAATAAATTATTTCAACACAGCCCTTTTAAAAGGACTGCGGATCATCAGACTTTACTTCCATGACAAAATGAAAAGAAAATTTACACATTTTTGACGGGCCGTATTAAACATATGTAAATTAACGAAGTGAGGAAGTGATGGGGGGGAGAGAAGACATGAGTGAGTTAGCAGATATTGACACATTTAAACGGTTAACTTAACGGAAGTTATATATTGATATCGAAGGGGTAGAGAAGAAAAAACCTATAAAGAGTAAAAGAGGGAAGGAAGTTAAGAGAGAAGATGTCACTAATTTTCTTTATAAAAAAAAGGCTAGAAACAGAGTCTGTTATTTTGCTTTACTTTGAAAGTGTTATTTTGGGGGTTCATAAAGATTATAATGTTTGATATAAATTTGAATGTCTACAAATAATTTAAATGTTTGTTAGTGATTTAAATTTTTTTTTTAATTTTGGGGATTTTCTATGAAATAGTTGATTAGAAAAATATTCATAGAAAGTACATTAAAAGAATAAAATTTTATTTTAAAATATAACTTTACTTCTAGTAATCTTTTTTTTAATCTCTTTAAAAAATTTTTATTATTGATTATTATATATATATTTTTTTATTATTGATTATTATATATATATATTTTTTGATTATATATATATATATATTTGGCCAAAGAAGAGCGTTCGGTTATATATATATATTTATATGGCATTTTAATGTATATTTTAAAAGCTAAAAAAACAACCGGTTTCGTCTAATGCCTTATCAAGTTTATTTCTGGGATACAAAAAATATAAACATGTAAATTTAATTGATATTAAATGGCATATAAAGTATGCGTATTCCTAACTATCCTTAAATTTTGTACCTCAAAAAACGATAAAGGCGTTAGATCCAGTGACAGGGCCCAAAGAGTGTGAGTTCAATACCCGGTTAAGGCAGTAGAGAACTTTCAGAGGGAAATTAACAGGAGATAACTGATAACTGACATCCATCAAACATGGCAGGTGGAACTAGAACAGTCTACCCCAGTGAGCAAAGTAAAGGGTTAAGTTCGACATTCCAACCACCTGAAGAAGGCCGGAGCGTACAACGGCCGAAACGTGATAAATATGGCGAATAATGTAAATAATGTATATAATACCTCATCTCGGAAATATAGACAGGTACATATATATAAAGACATATATATATATATGCATACACATATACATACATATACATATACATATATATATACATACATACATACATATACACCTTAACACTATATTTCTTTATATAATCGACTCTCCCGTCGAGATTCGACGTATGAGGGTCAAACAGATCAGTTTCCAGGAAACCGACAACCCGACAACGGCATATGAGATTTGATTATAGTGGTGAAGGCCTCGTGCAGGACTATCCACACTTTTTGAAGGGACGAATACAGAGACGTGGTGCACCGAATGCCACAAGGACCACAAACGACCCTCCGCAGGTTTTGAATTCAGAAATGTCCTACAGTTGCCTAGACCAGTTGCCATCCAAGGTTATAGAACCCAGTCTGTCCTGCTATTTTACCCATAGCTGGAGGGAGAGGAAGAGGATTCATACCTTTCCCAAGGGTATTAGCACGTAAGTGAATGTAATGGATTCTTCATATATATATATATATATATATATATATATATATATATATATATAATTATTTATTTAAAATATGATTCCAAATCGCTACATAAGAGGTCTCATGTTTCAAAACAAGAGCCGAAAACTTCAATATAATCCTTTAAATTAAATTGAGTTGAAATTAAAATGGGCTCCGTTCCATCTTCAAGCGAAATTTTTGTTGAATAACGAATATCTGAAATTTACTTGTTTTAAAAATTGAAATCAAAATCCCCATGGTAACAGCTAGGGCGAATTGTCTAAATTGGGTAGGCGAATGTATGGTGTTAATAATAAGTAGCGGTATAGAGATACTTTCAAGGGGTCAAGTCGGGGAAAGTTGGGGTGTCAAAATGAAACGGAAGATGTATTAATCTTCGTTTAGTTTGCTAGTCTATGGATATTTATTTATTTATTTTATTTTATTTATGAAAGGGGATTGTGCATATAAAAAAAGAAAAACTTTCGTAACGTTTGTTTTTTGACGACTTCATAAAGGGTTATCTTTTATGTAAGGTATTTAAACTACTAACTTGGGCTATGGATTATGAAGGGTGTTATGTTGTATGCATGTTTGTAGTTAATTATTCCTACTATGAATCTGATGATTGGGCTATTTGTTAAACAAGTTATATAATTTTTTTTTTTTTATCTAATAATTCAAACCAAAAATCTGATGATGCCTACAGAAAACCGTTAACTCGTGTCTATTATTTAATAGATTATTATTATTTAGAAGTTTAGGGACTTTGGACTTTTTACCTAACCAGTTACTTCCTATTTTCTATATATTTTCACACACACACACACACACACACACACACACACACACACACACACACACACACACATATATATATATATATATATATATATATATATATATATATATATACCGATAGATAGTTAGATATACAGATAAAAATCTGTCCTACACTCTATATAAAAAACTATCTTTTTTCTTGACATCTAATTAATTCAGGCTAATAATTCAAATTTTATTTTTCACTTGATAAAGAAACTAACGACAAAACCCTTTCTTTTTAATGGCAAAAGTGTAAAAGTCCTTACAGAAATAAAGCAACTGTTGAAAAGAAGATGATAAAAGATAATTAATGGAGCAGAGATAAATTATTTGCCAACGTTATTTCATATAGAATTGAATAATATAAAACAAACATATTGTCCCGAAAAGCTTCCCCAACTACTAGCAAATATAATTGGCGTTAAAGGAATTTTAGAAAAATATAACACGAATAACCATTCATGTAAACAAAATTAAAAACATTAACTTATTTTACCGTAACCAGGTTTGTCCCACCTACGCTGGTGAGTCAAATGTTAGGCTGTTTATTTTATTATATAAGAAATATACTATATAAAAAATAAGGAATTCGAGATGTAAAAAAAAAATCGTTGCGTAAAACATTTGTATCCTTTCAGAGATTGTATCTTCAATAAAAGTAATAATACCAATAATAAAAAATATTCTTACATTGGTGGTCGCACAAGCACCACACTATCTCGTTGGTTAACATGTCATTTATCGAAGCTTAATGCAGTACATGCGAATATCGATCACCATTTCACTACAAAAATACAAATGAGTTAAATCTTAGTAGAAATAACAAAATAATATTGAGCGATTATTGTAAGAAAATTTCGAAATATTTGAAGCTGTAATTATAGAAATAGACAAAGATGAACCACCATAGAACATATTTTACCACAGAAGACAGTAGAGAGCAACCTGGGTTCTCGAATGTCTCACATGTCGAAGAAATCGGTTTTCGAAAAGAAAATTCGAGATGAAAATGCCTTGGTTATCGAGCAAAATTTCTGTTCTTGAACAACATTGCCGAACCAATTTAACCCTAACGGAATCATTTCTGAGTCGACAGCCATGTTTTATGTATTCGCCTGTTGTGGCTTGCTTTTCATTTCCAGTTTTATTGTACTGTGCCTTTTTTTTTTTCTCTTTTTTAGTTGTTATTCATGGCTCCAAAGAAAGCTAGCAGTGATACTGGTAAAGGAAAAAGAAAAGTTGAGAGAGAAAACAATTGTTGATGATATCTCTTCCTATTCATATTTCATATGGCAAAATCAACGATCTATACAATTCTTATAAATAAAGAGACGACCATGTCTTTCCTCCCCCCTTTCCAAACAATAACATCTCTTTCTTTCCACTTACGTCATCACCTCTCCTACTTACAGGTACAGTAAAATTAAAAGTGTTCGTCTATATTTTATCTGTTTAATATTGGGTTTATTTATTTTTTCTTAGATTTCATGATTTTCATTAGTTTTGTATGTAAACTTGTGCACAAAACACTTTTGTATAAGTTTAAATAAGCAGTTATCTTGAGGAACAGATTAATCTATTTTACATTGATCTTTATTGAAAAAACAGTTTCGGTTTATGAATATTTCGGGTTACGAACGGACTTCAGGAACGAATTAAATTCGTTAATCGAGGTTCTACTGTATTTTAAAATATGTATAAAATATTTTAAATGCGTATAATCTAATTATGTCACGTACAGAATATTTGGCGCTATCATTTACTCCTGACTCAATTGTAAATCCTGCATTGCTGACACAGTTAACCTGGCCGATGGTCTCGATAAGAACTGTGATACTTGGGCAGGAAATGGCTTGTAAACTTTAATGTTTCCAAAACGAGACTGGTCTCATTGACCCACCAGCGAGAAACCCCACCTGCATCCTATCAGCCTGGCTGATGAGCATCAGTCATGCTGAGAGCGTCTCTCTGCCCTTTCTTGGTCTCATGTTTTTCCATTGACCTGAGATAGAACAACTAGATTGAATCAATAGCTACATCTACTGCAAGGAAAGTTGGTTCTCTGCTACCAAGACATTATGAATTTAAAGGCAGTACAGGATTGATGGCAAGGTTTTTTTTACTTTACAAGTGAAATAGCTAGATGTAACCGTAAGTTCTATGCTAACAGTTTCTTCTTTCGCACTTCTCCCTTATGGAAATCTTTTTTTTTTTTTCTTTTTTTTTTTTTTAAGCATTTCACCCCAAGCAAGGCGGGGAGCCACTAGGACGCAAGGGGTTACAGAAAATAGGAAGATCAAATAGGAGTGATAGAAGAAAGGATGAGGGTAGTAGATAGATTAAGGCAACTGGAGATGTCGATTGACATTACACTTGAATAGCTGGAGATTATAACTCTCAGGGACACAGGAGAAGGGAAGAGAGTTCCACAGGCGAGAGGTGCGAGACATGAAGCTATTAGAGTAGTAGAGACGGCTACATTTATGAGTTTCGACAGTGAAGGGGTGAGAGCGGGATGCCAGCCTCGTAGGGCGCTTGAACTCATGAAGTTTGGGAACCAGCGAATGCAGTTCCTCGGAGCAATTTCCATGAAAGTATTTGTAGAACAGACAGAGGGAGGCGACGGTGCGTCTGTGAGAAAGTGACTGTAGACGAGACGCCAGGGTAGGGCCAACCATATTACATATCCGCCTCTGGAGCCTATCAAGAACTCCGAGGCAAACAGAAGGGGCGCCAGACCATATATGGCAGCAATACTCCATGCAAGGGCGAATTGTGGATTTGTATATCTGGAGGATCGACTCAGGGAGAAAAACTTCCCTAGCACGGCTCAGGGAGCCAACTTTCCTCGCAGTGGACGAGGCAATTGACTCGATGTATTTATTCCATCTCAGGTCAGCAGTCAACGTGAGACCGAGAAGCCGCAGAGAGTTGCTCTCGGGAAATTGAGCGTCAGACATTATAATGGAGGGAAGGGAAGGCTCTCTGTGGTGATTAATAGAGAGCAGTTTAGTCTTCGAAGCGTTGAAATTGACCATCCAAATCTTGCCCCAGTTCACAATCGATTGGAGGTCCTTTTCGAGGCGCACGGCAAGGTGAGTTTTGTCAGCGAGACTGAATTTTTTTTTGAGGCAGGAATAAATTGTGGTGTCATCCGCGTAGATGCCGACTTGAGAAGTTACGGCGTCAGGAAGGTCATTTATATAGATAAGGAATAGAGTGGGGCCTAGGATGGAGCCTTGAGGAACTCCTGCGTTCGTGGGGTAGGAACTGGAGGAGAATCCGTTGTGAACGACCTTCAATTCACGGTTTGACAGGAATGATTGTATTACGTTATATAATTGACCCGTAATGCCATAACCCTGGATCTTGCGGAGAAGGCCGGCGTGCCAAACCCTATCAAATGCTTTGGAGATATCTAGTGCCACGGCTCGGGCTTCCCCGTTATTTTGGAGAGTTCGGTAGACTGTTTCCGTGATGGCTGTGAGCACATCGGCTGTAGATCTGGCAAAGCGGAAACCATATTGCTTGTCTGAGAGCAGATTATTGATGTGAAGTGGTTAACCACCCCGGTATTGATTAGAGCTTCGAAGATTTTGCCGAAGAGGGAAGGAGACTGATAGGACGGTAGTTGGAAGGGTCAGAGGGGTCGCCGGAGTTCTTGAAGACAGGAACAATCGAAGAGGACTTCCAGCAGTCAGGAAAACAAGATTCCTTGAGGCAGTAGTTGTATAGTTTCGAAAGGGCGGGCGCCAGTTCAGGCGCGCATTTCTTTAAGACAATGGCTGGTATCCCATCTCCACCACTCGCCTTGTTGAGATCTAAATTGAGATAACGCCCAGTACCAAGGTTGGGGTTATGTTTAACCCACTCAATATGGGCTCAGTTCTAAGAGGAAAGTCGGTATGGGTACACCAGAAGAGTCGAGCGTCGAGTTGGATGAAAATTTCCGAGCAAAGATTTCAGCCTTGTCGGTAGAGGAGGTCAAGACTTCGAACTGGTTGAATAGAGGAGGTATAGAGGGTTTGCAATTATTCAATACACTCTGCAGAGACGCCAATAATCTTTGGAGCCAAATTTGCGAGATGCAATACGTTCCTTCATTCGAGCCGCAAATAGTGACTTAGCATCATTTAGGACACGCTTACAATCGTTACGGGCGGCGGCAAAGAGACGTCTATTGCAGTCAGACATGTCGCTACGGTATAGGTGGAAGTAGTGGTTCCTATGGGCGATGGCGGCTGAGCAAGCAGCCGAAAACCAGGGGCAGGAGCGCGTCTTAGCCCTATATTTCCTTGATGGGATGAAAGCGTCGATTCCAGCTTTAACCCAGGAAGAGACCTCAGAAGCACATTCTTGGACGGGGGAGCTTAAAGACTCCATCCCAGGGGACATCGCGGAGGAAATCACGGAACGCGTCCCAGTCAGCTTCGTTGATAATAGAACGAAGTTCTAGTGGTAGGAGGTTCTTTATAGGGGAGGAGTTAAAGGAGATGTTAACCGATACTACTGCATGGTCAGAGTTACCAAGTGGGCATAGTTGCGAGGCGCTGCAGGATTCGGGGATGGAGGTAAAGCACAGGTCGAGTAGAGAGGCTTTTACTTACCCGGTTGAGGGCAAAACGAGTGGGGAAGTTAACTATCTGTGTGAGGGAATGGGAGATTGAAAAATTAAGCGTTTGAATGCCTGCATGGTCAGTAGTAGCATTCTTAAGCCACAGAGTGTGATGGGCGTTAAAGTCTCCAAACACAAAAAATGTGAGCAAACGGGTGGAGGGAGAGAGCCTTGTCTATGTTGTCTGAAATGCTATCAAGTATCTCACAGTCTTGAGAGGATGGAGAGCGGTAAAGGAAGAAGAGATAGCTTACCGCATTGAGAGAGAGAGAGACGGAGACACATGTATGACTGGTCAGGCGATTCAAGAGAGGAGGACTCTCTGGCCAGGGGAGATGTTCCTTGACGTAGACACCAAGACCGTGCATGTGGGTTAGAGAGTCTTTTCTGAGGAGAGGAAGATAGCCGGGGATCGAGAGATCAGAAGGGGGATAGATGAGACAAGGTTTGTCTCAGAGAGAGCCAGTACATCCGGGCCGTTTGCAGTGAGGAAAGATTCCAGACTGTAGAAGTTTGTTCTAATGCCCCGGATGTTGGAGAATGAAATGTTGAGGGGTTTAGGTGGTTTCTGAGATGCTGGTTTAGGGTAAATCTTTCGGTTTTTGTAACTCATGTTGGATTTATTTGCAAAGATGAGAAGGCCTGAGGTAAGAGAAAACAGACAGTTTCGACCGTGACGCGGGCAGAGAGGAGTTGGCAAAATCCGCATCATTATGTGGCCTCAGGGCTGCCCACCGGAGGTGACTGCAGGGTCACCTTTCCACGCGCGACATGGCACTACAAACACCCCGGTATTATACAACTGTTGATCAGAGCAGCCGCTCAAGACGCTACGCAAGAGTTAGGGCTCCTAACTACCAGTCGGAAACAGCAACCAGAGAACTGTCAGCCGTGTACCCTCAGAATGAAGAGATGTTGCCACAGACTGCACGCATCACGGGAGAAACAGACCTGCACTAATACAGAGGCCGGAGAGAGAAGACAGTACCGGGAACCCCATCCTAGACAAGAAACAAGGTGTAAGCCTCTACTCATGTCCAATAGAAGGGGGAGGAGTGTTGACCGGGCGGTCTCTTCCAGTTTCTTGGTTTCCAGCCAACTTTGATCTTAAAAAATTTAAATGCAATATCAATCATTATCTTCTTAATTCTTGTTCTTTTATTGTTCTCGCTCCTTAACAGTAGTTTTTTCACATCTTCTCTAACACTCAGCAACTCCTTTCCGTCTAAGAGGCTTTAGTTCCCTGCTTGGGGGGTAATTTAAATGCAATGTCAATCGTTATCTTCTCTCTTCTTAATTCTTGTTCTTTTATTGTTCTCTCTCCTTAACAGTAGTTTTTCTCATATTCTCTAACACTCAGTAACCTCTTTGCATCTTAGTGGCTTTAGTGCCTTGCTTGAGGGGGAAATTTAAATGCAATGTCAATCGCTATTTTCTGTCTTCTTAATTCTTGATCTTTTATTGTCCTCTCTCCTTAATAGTAGTTTTTCTCATATTCTATAACACAAAGAACCCCCCCTTTGCGTCTTAGTGGCTTTGCTGCCTTACTTGGGGGATAATTTAAATGCAATGTCAATCGTTATATTCTGTCTTCTTAATTCTTGTTCTTTTTTGTCCTCTCTCCTTAATAGCAGTTTTTCTCATATTCTCTAACACTCAGTACCCCCCTTTGCGTTTTAGTGGCTCAAGTATCTTGCTTAGGATGAAATGATTAAAACAAATCCCTGAGTACTTTCGGGCTTCATAAGCCATTATGAAAGAGATTATTTTTTGTATTATGTCAGTTTCGTCGTTTTTCAAATATCGTGTCTTCCCGTATGATATCGGTTTTGTGTGAATACTGGAGATACAGCCATTTTGTTAGCTTACCTTAATCTGGTACAAGGGCAGTAATGATTTATGATCTATTTTCTATTTTATGAAACCAGATTCACTGTCAATCTATCTAGGGTTGTTGGTGTATTGTTGTCAGTAGTATCACCGATTCGCCATTCGAAAATTTTAGACGATGTTGCATTTTAAAGCCCTTCTTTCTGGCTCCAACTTAATACGTCAAACTGTCACATGTATGGGACACAGCCAGTGAGGATCGAACTCACTACAGGACAATCTCCTGCGGCTCGCACTTCACAACGAGAGAGTTGGGTGGTTTTTTGTTTGTGCTTGTGTGTATATCCTGAAGGGCCACGGCATATATACCGTATTTGACGGCATATAAGGCGCATATATTTTTTTTACTAAAATATCTATTAAAATTCCCCTGCGTCTTATATGCAAGTTTAAAATTAGCTCTAGTCGGCCGAAAATAGCTACCTGGTAACTCCTATTAGCTTAGACTTAAACATGAAAGAGCAATGGAACACGTGGATGACAATGCCTGATCACGATCTTACACTTAAAGGAAGAATAAAAAAAAGAAACAGCATTGCACAAGTCTGCGAATGAGTGAAACAAGCTTGGGATAATATTAGACCAGAAATTGTGAAATGTTTTAAAAAGTGTGGCATTAGCAATGCTCTCAATGGAACGGAAGATGACGCATTATTTAACGACCATGATAGTAGTATTGAAAATGATTTTCAGATTTTTGATAAAGATGCCGATGAATTTTATGGATTTGAAGATGAATACAATTTTAATGGTAACTGTATTGTTTTGCTCAGTTGTAATAATTGCTTGATTTTTATTTTGTTTTCTTACCTTTGAATATAATAAAGTTTTTATAGGATCGGGGTCTTTTTTACTATTATTTTTCGTTTAATTGTAATCATGGCATGTTTAACCAAAATAATACCTCATAAATATAACCTAGGTTCTACCATTTACTAATAATTTTACTAATTGTACTAATTACTTATCTTATCTTGATTTTTCCTACTGAAATTGGGGTGCGTCTTATATGCTGTCAAATACGATACATAGAAGAAGAAGAGTCAAAAGATGAGTGAATGTACACGTTCGCCGCATGCGCAGTGCGTGTGTGGACGGTTAGGCTCTGGTTACTTGTCAACAGGCCATGTGTCTCCGTGTTTTCATGTGAAACGTCAAAAACACAGCTCGACAAGCAAAGGAACGTTTTATAGTGCAAAAAGGGGAGACTTTTTTTTATTGGAATCACCTCAAGCAAGGCAGTAATGCCATTAAAACACAAGGGCTTACAGGATGTAAAAAGAAACATTAAGGATGAGCGGAAAAAGAAGTGAGTAATCAGGTGGACAGTAGATAGCGATTGATATTGCATTTATATTTTTACAGATTAAAGTTACCTGGAAGGGAGTTTTACAAGCGAGAAGCGCGAGAGAAAAAATTGTTAGCATAGAATTTACGGCAACATCTAGCCAGCTCAACTTTAAAATGATGAAATCTTGACGCTACTCTAGTACTGCGTTTAAATTAAAATAGTCTAGGTACCAGCCTATATTTCAGAGATGAGGTATTATGTACACTATTTACATTATTCCGACTATTGTCCTCATCTTTGTTGCCATATTTATTACAACGTTTCGGCCTTTCAGTATTTGTCAATATTTCTGAGATGAGGTATTATGTACACTATTTACATTATTCAGACTATTGTCCTCATCTTTGTTGCCATATTTATTACAACGTTTCGGCCTTTCTTTATTTGTCTATGTTTCTGAGATGAGGTATTATGTACACTATTTACATTATTCGGAGTATTGTCCTCATCTTTGTCGCCATATTTCTTACAACGTTTCGGCCTTTCAGTATCTGTCTATATTTCTGAGAATGGATTTTATGTACACTATTTACATTATTCAAACTATTGTCTTCATCTTTGTTGCCATATTTATTACAAGATTTCGGCCTTTCACTATCTGTCTATATTTCTGAGATGAGGTATTAGGTACACTATTTACATTATTGTCCTCATTTTTGTCGCCATATTTATTACAACGTTTAAGCCCTTCATTATCTGTCTATATTTCTGAGATGAGGTATTATGTACACTATTTACATTATTCGGACTATTGTCCCCATGTTTGTCGCCATATTTATTACGACATTTCGGCCGTTGTACGCCCTGGCCTTCTTCAGGTGGTTGGAATGTTGAACTGAACCCTTTATTTCGCTCGCTGGGGTAGACTGTTCTATTTTACATGGCACAGTGGATATAGGCGTTAGTTAGATCCAGTGACAAGACGCAAAGAGTGTGAGTTCAATAACTGGTTAAGGCGGTGGAGAATTTGGAGAGGAGAACTAGAACGGTTTACCCCAGTGAGGGAAATTAAGTGTTCAGTTCGACATTCCAACCACCTGAAGAAGCCCGGAGTATACAACGGCCAAAATGCTGTAATAAATATGGCGACAAAGACGAGGACAATAGTCCGAATAATGTACATTGAGTCTAGGCACCATAGCGAAAAGCTCATGCTAACAATTGCCATGAAAGTATTTATAGAAAAGACACAGGCAAACCTTACGGCGGTGGGGGAAGTGATTGGAGCTGAGCCACCAGATCAGGATAAATTATAAAGACTTGTCCGCCAAACTCATACGAAGGACGAGCGATTGATTTACGTGTAGATCTCTTCTTTCTTTTCTCTTCATTTTCATTGACTTAAAAAGAAAAAACAAAAAGACGTGTTTTTTTTTGCTTTTATTTGCTCGTCCATTTTATCTTCTATTTGTTTCTATACTTTTTTTTTTTTTTTTTTAACTCCGTAATGTTTTTTTTTCTGTCGCATTTATTTGTATCTTTTTCTTTCTTTCTGGTTTATGGCCACATAAAGTTGGAACACTGGTTTCAGTGCGGTCACCAGAGTTAAGCAACGTCGAGCCAGGCCAGTAACTAGATTGGGGATCGCTTGGGAATAGCAAGTGCTATAAGCCTGGATGTGCGAGTCATGGATAATGGCTCGGAATTGTTAATCGTTGTGGTCTTTATATTCACATACGGGCAAAGATTCATGGGAAATGTATAAATACACATCTTCTCCCCCCACTTATGGGTTAATTAGTTATACTTGTATCACTAAACCATAATAATCTCAAAACAAATTCTAACAATCTGAAAATATTTTCTGGCTTTAAATAACCCGCAAAGGGTTGATAAGCCATAAAAAACGAAACAATTTCTTCTTTCATTTTTCATTTTTTGTACTCTGTTTATATTTTCTTTCTTTCTTTCTTTCTTTCTTTCTGTCTTTCTTTCTTTCTTTCTTTCGATTTGTACTTTTTTGTATTGTCTTATTTATTCATATATACTATATATATACTATATTTTTTTATATATACATTATTTATTTATATATACTTTATTTATTTATATATGTTTATTTATTTATATGTAATTTATTTATATATACTTTATTTATTTATATATACTTTATTTATATATACTTTATTTATATATACTTATTTATTTATATATGTTATTTATATATACTTATTTATATATACTTTAATTATATATACTTTATTTATATATGATTATTGATTTAAATGTACTTTTATTTATATATACTTTAATTATATATACTAATTTATTTATATATACTTTATGTATTTATATATATTTACTTATTCATTTATATATACTTTATTTATATATACTTATTTATTTATATATATTTACTTATTGATATATGTTTATTTAATTCATGTTAATTCAGTGATTTAAAAATATAAGTGTAGTTATGGACTTGATTACATAGGTAGGACGTCTCGACGTTTCGATGTGAGAATAACCCCCCCCCCCAACCTCCGGGAATTTGAATCCAGAATGCCAGGAAAAGCCAACTAACCAAATCCTTCTGGCTCTTCAATTGCAGAGCATGTTATAAATAGTAGGAATTGTGTCTTTGATTTTATGGTGGACCGTTTTTCGATTTTATCGAGGTGCCACTCCTCTTATCACCTCAAGGTTCTAGAGTCCTTATATATCAGATCCTGTAGGCCTTTCTTCTGTAAACAGAGGGAATGATTACTGAGTCTGAATATCATTGGACTCTAGTTTTCTTGAAATTCATTTTCCCCCTCCATAGGTTATCATTAATATCAATTAAATCTACACCTTATATTTTTTTATATACCAGGAATAAACTTGATAAGGCTGGGACGAAACCGGTTGTTTTTTAGCTTTTTAAAATATACATTAAAATGCATTAAAATATATATATAATATATATATATATATATATATATATATATATATATATATATATATATATATATATATATATGTCTGTTTTTGATATTAATTTTAACCAATGGAGGGGGGGATAGTAGGAAAAAATCAGCATGCCAGGAAAAGTCAATTAATTAATCCTATTGCAGAGCATGTTATAAATAGTAGAAATTGTGTCTTTGATTTTAGGATGGACCGTTTTTCGATTTTATCGAGGTACCACTCCTCTTATTACCTCAATGTTCTAGAGTCCTTGTATATCAGAGTCTGAATGACATTGGACTCTAGTTATCTTGAAATTCATATTTTTTTCTTTTCCATCCATTGCTTATCATTAATATCAATTAAATTTACACGCTTATTTTTTATATCCCAGAAATAAACTTGACAAGGCTGGGACGAAACCGGTTGTTTTTTTAGCTTTTAAAATATACATTTAAAATGCCATATGAATTATGCTTATTTCTAACTATACTTATTTATTTAGTTATATATATTTACTTATTTAGATATACCTTATTTATTTATTTATTTATATATACTTATTTATTTATTTATATATATTCTATTTATTTATATATTTATTTATTTAATTTATATCTGCTTTTTTTCTTTCTGATTATCTTTTTCTTTCATTCGTTCTTTTTTTCTTTCTTTTTCTATCAATTTGCACTTTCCGTTCTTTTTTTCCTTTTTCTTTCTATTCATCTGATGCATTTATTATTTCTCTTTGTTAATATTTTTCTTTCTTATTTATTTATTTGTATCAATTTTTACGATCTGTTTCTTGCTTTTACTTAATTTTTTGTTCTTTGTTCTCTCTTTCTTTCTTTCTTTCAATTCTCACATACTTTCTTTGTTTGTTTCTTTCAAAACTCACATACTTTCTTTCTTTCTTTCTTTCTTTCTTTCTTTCCGCATTCACTTTCTTTCTTTTTTTCTTTCTGTCAACACTCACATTCGTTCTTTCTTTCTTTCTTTCTTTCCTTCTTTCTTTCAACACTCACATTCTTTCATTCTTTTTTTCTTTCAACACTCACATTCTTTGTTTGTCTCTTTCTTTCAGCACTCACTTTCTTTCTCTCAACACTCACATTCTTTCTTTCTTTCTTTCTTTCTTTCTTTCAGCATTCACTTTCTTTCTCTCTTTCTTTTTTCTTTCTCTCAACACTCACTTTCTTTCTTTCTTTCTTTCTTTCTTTCTTTCAACACTCGCTTTCTTTCTTTCTTTCTTTCTTTCTTTCTTTCTTTCAACACTCGCTTTCTTTCTTTCTTTCGTTCTTTCTTTCTTTCTTTCTTTCTTTCAACAGTCGCTTTCTTTCTTTCTTTCTTTCTTTCTTTCAACACTCACTTTCTTTCTTTCTTTCTTTCTTTCTTTCTTTCTTTCTTTCTTTCTTTCTTTCTTTCTTTCTTCCACTTCAGTATGATTATATCGTAATTTTTTGGCTTTCGAAATCAAAATTAACATTATATTTATTCCTCGTCATTGAAGAAATAATTCCCGCTTCTTCAAGACGCGGCCTTTTCCAAATTAAATTCTCAAACCTACCCTCACCCAAATTCTGAAGAAAAGTTCATTGAATTTCTTCTCGTCATTTCACCTCACTTATTTTTCTAAAAATTAGTTATGTCTTTTTTTGGCTCATGCCTCTGCTAAAAATATTTTTTAGATTATTTTAAAAAATGTCGGTTTCTTTTTGTGGTTTGATAAGGAGCCATCGATCTTTTTTTTTTCTCACTCGCCTTCAAGTGGAATTCATTTTTCGTGAATGACTTCTGCATTTTATCAGATGAGTTCCTAGAGTGTAATGTTCAAGTATTGCCAACCAGGCTAGTCAAACTCTTCCCCAGTCGTCATACAATTTGACTTAAAACAGTTTTTTATTTTCCAACCTCAACACAAATTAAAATACGTGCCCCTTGTCGATTGGAGACGCTGGTCTGTACAAGCCGGAGGGTAAAAATAAAATGGAATAAAATAAATTTAATATGAAAAAAAAAAAGTTAATTAAATGGAATAATAATAAAGTTTATATAACAGTCGTTAAAAGTTTTTCGCCGACTGTGAAAAAAAGGAAATAAATGAAATAAATAAATCAAGAAGCAAAAGAGAGTTATAAACGGAATTTTTTTTAAACGCTAATTTTTTTTTTAGATATAATTTATGAGAAAATTATATTTATTCTTTGTTTTCTTTACTATTTTAAATCTCAAAACATGAGAAAAATGTATTTAAAAAATATTTGAAAATATGAGAAAAACAAACTGATTTTAAGTCAAGAAGTAGAAATGAATCCCTAATTAACAACAACAGAGAATCCTAAAGGAACAATAAATAAATCACAAACAACAAGGGTCTTGCTTGGTGGTTGAGATAGTTGCGTATCTTTTAACCGGCGCGGGATACGTTTTTTACCCTTTGTGGGTGATTTAAAGCCGTAACGGATTGTTGGAGAGTGCTTACAGTAACCAAGATTCTCAAGGGCTCTTTAAGTTATGTATTCGGGTTCAACAACGTTTACCTTCGGTGACTGAACCAGAATCAGGTTTTTTTTTGTTTTTTTTTAAGTGTGATTTGATCGTAAATCTGCTAACCGCACTAGAAGTCATTGATTAGGCTCAAATGAAACACATGATCCTAAAGTCGGTAGACTCATCCTCATGGCAGATTGAATTAAAACTAGTTTCTTACTTTTATGCAGCAATTAACTATGGGCAGGGTAGCCACTTAAGATTTGAGTAACGATTTAGAAACAGTGCACTCAAGCAATCACTGAAATGTAACTGCGTGGGGAGGGTTATAACAGATGAAAATGTGAGATAGAAATCTGAAGCTGCAAGAGAACAGAAAAAGGTGTCTTCCGAAAGCTAAGTAAAATATTAAGAAAGAGGAAAATTACGTTAGAAACAAAGGAAGCATCTAGAGTAATACCAAAGCTCCTATATGGCACTGAATGTTGGACAATTTCCTCGCAGATGAAGAGGAGATCTGAGGTAACAGCATTTTTAATCATATCACCTCAAGAAAGGCGATAATGCCACTAAGACACAAGGAGTTACTGCGAGTGAAAGAGAATACTTTAGAAGAAAGCGTAAATCCAATACTAAAAAGAAAACAAACAAGGGATAAAACTCTATTTCTGTTTAAAAAAAAAAACAACGGGTAAGGAGTGTGAACCGGGCGTCCATTTCATTATAAGGAAACACTCGGCATTTATTGATCGGTTAGCCAGTAGAATACCGAGAAAGCATAGACGGAACATGAGCAGCCAGGAAGCTTTAAAATGGAAACGAAAGAACTCTTAGAATCGGAAATAGACAATTTCTGGAGCATATGACGAGGAAAGAAATCATGGAGAATTCGACTCACATAGTCATAAGGCAAAAAGGGCAGATGGAAACATCGAGAAATTTATCTAACGTGCTGTTATAAACCGATGGCATAACAGGAATTGTCAAGGTTAGTAAGGGAACTAAAAAAATTTCGAGCTACAAAGGATAGGAAGTAGAAAGTTATAGAGAGCCATAATCGCTCGCGTCCTCAAAGAACATCGCGCATAGAAGAACAGGAATATAGATTGCATGAGGGCACCTCGGCGTGGTGTAATGGTTAGCAAGCTTGTCTCGCTAGATCAGTTACAACTGAAAAGTGAGTTCGATCCTCACTAGATGCCCCATACTTTCGGTCTTGTGCCACAGCTATGCTTGGAAAATAAATATAGATTGCATCAACCAGAATTTAACCCACTATAATTATCACAGGGTCTGTTTTATAAGCCCATGATTAATCTTCTTTTATGTGCCGTGTCCCATCAGGGTGTAGGCGATCATGGCTCTCCACTTTCTCCTATAACTTCTCCGCCCTGTGAGTATCAAATTCTCCAAACCTTCCTTTCTCATTACGTGTCCTAGAAATTTCAGCTGCCTCTACCTGATGTTAAGTATAATCTTCTTCATTGTTTGCATCCTCTCCAAAACGTCATCGTTGCTCACACGTTCGGTCCGTAGTATCCTCAGCATCCTTCTGTAGAACTATACCTCTGTTGTTTTGAATCTCTTCTTCATCCTTGAGAAGACCGACCAACATACGCTGCCGTAAAGGAGGATAGATATCATGTAACAGTTCAGTACTCTTTTCTTTGTTATCAACGAAATCCTCCTGTCTTGTAATACTCCGTCTTTGGAATCCGTCTTTGGCCATCGCAAAACGTCTTCGGAACTTAGCGTCGCAATTATCATCCTCTGTCAGAACTTTTCTCAGATATTTAAATTTCCGAACCTACTGAAGTTTTAGTTAGGAGATTTTTATTTTCAAATTTTAGGGTCCAATTAAAAATTACCAAACCCGGGGTGCAGCCCCTGACGAAGGTCAGGGTGGGCAGTGGCGTAACTAAGGGAGAGGGGGGCGAGGGTTTGGGCGGACCGCCCCGGGTTCCAGCACAGGAGGGGTGACACAACAAAAATTTTCAACCAGTCTAAGGTGCCAAAAATAGTCTGAAAACAGTCGTGGAGACACAGGGTTTCGTGGGCGGGCATATGACTCCCCAGAAATAATTTATGACCCCCCCAGTTTTGTCCCCCCGTCAGAAATTTTCTAATAAATTGTCGGGAAATTAGTGAGTAGGAAAAATAGCAATGTTTTCAGCTTTTGATTTGAACTGATTATTTTGTGGTATTGGATTTTGTCTTGGATCATACATGTAAACAGTAACGTACCGGTCAGTAGAGTAAAGTAGAGGTAGAGCATGTATGAAAATTTAGCTACAGCTAACCATTCAGCATAGGGTGAATCGGGGGTCATTGGGGTGACATTTGAGCGGACCGCCCCGGGTGACGTTTACTCTAGCTACGCCACTGGGGGTGGGGATTATGTAAATAATGTAAAAATGTATTACTAACATAACTCTCTTCAGGTTTTTTGTCGCCTACGGTTTTTAAAAAATGAAATGTATCGTCATTCAAGTGGACAAAACTGAGAAAAAGATCATTATTATTTAGATGAGAAATCAAGGGTTCGCTAGCTGCCACTCAGATTGTGAGCGAATGGTAAGATTTTGGTTGGTTGGTGGTGAATGGTTGTTTTCTTTTGCATACCATTATGGGTCATTTAATGCCAACAAAAATTTTGAAATAGATTCATAGCGATAGTTTGGTAAAAAGGTGTGTATATATACATATATATATATATATTTGAACTATTTTTCAGTTACTCATATTTTTTAATACAATCACATGTATTGATGATATTTTTTTCCAAAAAGTATTGCGGGTAATATTTAACAAAAAATATATATGTTATGGTCCGGTTCCTTGTACCACGCTGGTAGTCCAAGGTAGAACCAATAAAGAAGAACTCGAACACGGATATGGAATAACACAGATATATTACAAACAGGAATATATACAGAGAAGTAGAAAGTGTTAGTACGAACAATCAGGTTTAGTAGTAATTGTCTGAACGCGACTCTGTTTCGGACTGCCTCTGACTCGACTGACTGACTCACTCGCTCTGACTGACTGACAGACTCCTGGCGGACTTCACTCCAGACTTCAGACTAAACTCTGAACTTTTCGCTTCCTCTTGAGGCGCAGTATTTATTACGTATGGAATAGTCCATTATGTTATTACAATATATATATTGCTGATAATATTTTCTTCAAAAATTCATTTCTGGTAATATTTTTTACATAGTATTTCTGGTATTAAAATCTATTTTTACACTTTTATAATGTTTTTACTTCAGTATCAGGGTTAACTATTTGCCCATAGCTGGGATCCTAACAGGTGCTACCACCCTGGGTCAGGTTGGACCTGGGAACACCAGCAAATAAGAGGTGGTTCCACGCTCCTCAAAACCTCCTGATCAGAGGCCTTGCTGTTATACGTAGTTTATCGTCTTACTCTGGGCGCGGATGTAGTTTATCGTCATACCCAGGACGCCCCATTGGGGGAGGGGTCTTACCCCTCTGCAGAGGTGCAGTTGACGTATTCTACAGGGCGGGTAAGAGTTTGGTTCCTTCATCCCATGAAAAGTAAAGGAAGCGTCATCTTCGGAATGTCTTGACAAGAAGACGTGTCTTGAAATCGTCTCACAATTTTTCTCTTCCTTCCTTCTTTCCTTATTGCATTTTTTCCATTCTTCCAAATTAGTCATTTTTATTTTAAATTTTCTTATCGGTTGATTTGTTTATTTCGTTCATTTTGTCTTTCTCTCTGCCCTCGTGGAACCTGTTCATTTATTGTCCTTTATTCTCACGAAAGTCTTCTCATTCTCTTTCACTCCCAGTAACCCCTTGCATCTTTTCCTTAATTGTACTTTTCCTCACATCTCTTTCGCTGCCTGTAAACCCTTGCGCCTTAGTGGCATTATTGCCATCTTCGGTCTTCCTGAAATCTGTTTTTTTATTGTCCTTTTTCCTCACTAAAGTTTTCTCATTCTCTTTCACTTCTTGTAACCTCTTGTGTCTTAGTAGAATTATCGCCATCTTCCGTCTTCCTGAAATCTGTTCTTTTATTGTCCTTTTTCCTCTGACTAAAGTCTTCTCATTCTCTTTCACTCCCAGTAAACCCTTGCGTCTTAGTGGCATTAAAGGATTGGGATGAAATGATTAAAACCTGAAATTTGTTCATGATTCTCTTCAACTCCGAAGCACGTTTGATTAAGTCATATTGAAGACTTTATGCCGTCCTGTATCAAGGGAGATGTTTATAGAAAAACCTGTCTTTATCAAGCTATGAAAATCTTGAACGTTTTAGCCACTAGGTAGTATCGTAAGAAATACGATGTCGGGTCCTAAATGATGGGGCAAAACGTTTGAGTCGATCACTTGTAAAGAAGAACCGAATAAAATTGACAACAAAATAAATGAAGAGCCATTTTTAAACAGTTTTTTTTTTCACCAACCAAAACCGTCCAATTTTTGATTGGCTGGACGTTAACGCTAGAAAACGACCTCATAATTTAAAACATCAACAAAGCTGAGGTGGTGTAGCTGGGATGTTGATTTTCTAAGCGTGGCTTAGATGTGGCAGAAGACCGGAAGTATGTGGTACCCAGTGAGGATCGAACTCACTATTCAGTCATAACTGATACAGAGATACAGGCTTTCTAACTATTATACCATGTCGAAGAGTCCTTTTTCTAATCGTAGATTAGATATGGCACAAGGTCGAAAGTATGGAGAACCCAGTGTGGATCGAATTCCTTATTCAGTTGTAATTGATAAGATAAACTTGCTAAACATTATACCGTGTCGAAGAGTCCTTTTTCTAATCGTAGATTAGATATGACACAAGGTCGAAAGTATGGAGCACCCAGTGTGGATCGAATTCATTATTCAGTTGTAATTGATAAAATAAGCTTGCTAAACATTATACCGTGTCGAAGAGTCCTTTTCCTAATCGTAGCTTGGATATGGCACAAAGCCGGAAGTATGTAGTACCCAGTGAGGATCGAACTCACTACACAGTCGCAATTGATGTAGCGAGAGAAGCTTGCTAACCATTACACCACGTCGGAATGCCCCGTTTTTCTAATCGTAGCTTAGATGTGGGACAAGGCCGAAAGTATGGGACACCCAGTGAGGCTGGAACTCAGTGTTCAGTTATAAATAATCTAGCGAGACGAGCTTGTTAACCCTAACACCACGTCGGAGTTGCCCTAGTGTGGCGGGAATTAAATTATAAAGAAATTGAACATAAATCAAGCTTCGTCAGCGTGGAATTTCTCTCTATACTGTAAATTGCAAGAAAACCAAAACATTAGCCTAAAAACTCGATAGAGCCTCATCACATCGAAGTGTCCATATGCATGCCATGTTTGGCGCCAAAACCTGTCCAGAAATATATAAACGGTCAGCTGTATACAACAACTTTCTCAAATCGATGAGTAAAAATGGTTTCGATCGATTTTATAGCCCGTGGCTCTTAGCCAGTACCATACATTTCCGAACCTTTTGAAACAGGCGTAACAGAATTGCAAACTAAGAAAGCACATCTCTTGATGACTGAAAATGGATAGCACATTTAACTCGAAGACAATGACGATCCAGATGTTAGTAAAGAATAAGAAGACAAATATGTTGAAATTTATAAAAGGATTCCATTAAAACCTTTTTTTCAAGAAATTATGTTTCTCAAGTGGCGTGACAATTCTTGATTTTTCCAGTGTAGACTGGGGATTTCCTTTCTAGCTTTTTGTTTGGAATAGTGTCGAACGCGAATATCAGTTGTATATAATCGATGGTATGATTATTTATGAGTTAATGCTTGATTTCAGAGATCGCACATTATCTTGTTGGTCTTGTTGCTGGTTTGGATATGATGTGTTAATTGGCAGTACCCATCTCCTTTCTAAAGTTCCTGAAATTGATAGTAGAGCTTAGAATATTGGCCGATTGACCCATTGTCTAATAGACGGTTTGCCCTTATTTTCATTAATATCTTGTGGAAGATGGTTGGGGAGGAAGACGCCATAAATTCTGCAGAAGCTGAAGCCGTTGGGGAGAGTATAACTTACAGACGAGGACGACAATGGGAAAGAGAGTGGCAATTCGTATTTAGACGGGAAATCATGTGTTCGTTATCCATCACTCAGACTATTGGTGACGCTTTGGTTCCTTCAACCCATGAACAAGAGTCATCTTCGGAATATCGTGACAAAAAGACGTGTCTGTATTTCGCCTTAGTTATTTTTTCCTTTTTTCTTTCTTTCTTTCTTTCTTTTATTTATTACATTTTATTCCATTCTTGCAAATGAAAGATCATTATTTACATTTTTTCTTCGTGTGTTTTTATTGTTTTGTTTGTTTGTTTGTTTGATTGTTTCTTTCTTTCTTTCTTATTTATTACATTTTATTCTCTTCTTCTGAAACATTTGTTCAATCGTCTTAAAATCTCTTTCCTTCCTTCCTCCCTTCCTTCCTTCCTTCCTTCCTTGCTTCCTTCCTTCCTTCCTCCCTCCTTCTTTCTTCCTTCCTCCCTACCTCTCTTCCTTCCTTCCTTCCTTCCTTCCTTCCTTCCTTCCTTCCCTTCCTCCCTCCCTTCTTTCTTCCTTCCTTCCCACCTCTCTTCCCTTCCTTCCTTCCTTCCTTCCTTCCTTCCTTCCTTCCTTCCTCCCTTCCTTCCTTCCTTCCTTCCTTCCTTCCTTCCTTCCTTCCTTCCTTCCTTCCTTCCTTCCTTCCTTCCTTCCTCCCTTCCTTCCTTCCATCCTTCCTTCTTCCTTCCTTCCTTCCTTCCTTCCTTCCTTCCTCCTTCCTTCCTTTCTTCCTTCTTCCTTCCTTCCTACCTCTCTTCCTTCCCTTCCTTCCTTCCTTCCTTCCTGCCTTCCTTCCTTCCTTCCTTCCTTCCTTCTTTCTTCCTTCCTTCCTTCTTCCTTCCTTCCTTCCTGCCTTCCTTCTTCCTTCCTTCCTACCTCTCTTCCTTCCTTCCTTCCTTCCTTCCTTCCTGCCTTCCTTCCTTCCTTCTTTCTTCCTTCCTTCCTTCCTTCTTCCTTCCTTCCTACCTCTTCCTTCCTTCCTTCCTTCCTTCTTCCTTCCTACCCTCTTCCTTCCTTCCTTCCTTCCTTCTTCCTTCCTTCCTTCCTTCCTTCCCTCCCCTCCTTCCTACCTCCTCTTCCTTCCTTCCTTCCTTCCTTCCTTCCTTCCTTCCTTCCTTCCTTCCTTCCTTCCTTCCTTCCTTCCTTCCTTCCCTCCCATCCTTCCTTCCTTCCTCCCTTCCTTCATTCTTCCTTCCTTCCCCACCTCTCTTCCTTCCTTCCTTCCCACCTCTCTTCCTTCCTTCCCTTCTTTCTTCCTTCCTTCCTGCCTTCCTTCCTTCCCTTCCTTCTTTCTTCCTTCCTTCCTACCTCTCTTCCTTCCTTCCTTCCTTCCTTCCTTCCTACCTCTTCTTCCTTCTTCCTTCCTTCCTTCCTTCCTTCCTTCCTTCCTTCCTTCCTTCCTTCCTTCCTTCCTTCCTTCTTCCTTCTTCCTTCCTTCCTTCCTTTCTTACTTCCTTCCTTCCTTCCTCCTCTTCCTTCCTTCCTTCCTTCCTTCCTTCCTTCCTTCCCTTCCTTCCTTCCTTCCTTCCTTCCTTCCTTCCTTCCTCTCTTCCTTCCTTCCTTTCTTCCTCCTTCCTTCCTTCCTCCTTCCTTCCTTCCTTCTTTCCTTCCTTCCTTCCTTCCTTCCTTCCTTCCTACCTTTCCTTCCTTCCTTCCTACCTCTCTTCCTTCCTTCCTTCCTTCCTTCCTTCCTTCCTTCCTTCCTTCCTTCCTCCCATCCTTCCTTCCTTCCTCCCCTTCCTTCATTCTTCCTTCCTTCCTACCTCTTCCTTCCTTCCTTCCTTCCTCTCTTCCTTCAGTCCCTTCTTTCTTCCTTCCTTCCTTCCTTCCTTCCTTCCTTCCCTTCCTTTTTTCTTCCTTCCCTACCTCTCTTCCTTCCTTCCTTCCTTCCTTCCTTCCTTCCTACCTCTCTTCCTTCTTTCCTTCCTTCCTTCCTTCCTTCTTTCTTCCTTCCTACCTCTCTTCCTTCCTTCCTTCCTTCCTTCCTTCCTTCCTTAATATATTTATTTATTTTATTATTTACTGCAATTTATTCTTGCAAATTATTGATTCATATTTAAATTTTTCCTTCGTTTGTTTTATTTTTTGTTTGTTTATTTCATTCCTTCTTTCTTTCTTACCTTTTTTCTTTCTTTTTTACATTATATTCTATTTTTCTGAAGGTTTTGTTCATTCATATAAAAATCTCCTTCTTTAGCTTTCTTTCTTTCTTTCTTTCTTTCTTATTTACTACATTCCATTCTTCAAAATTATTGATTTTTATTTAAATTTTCCTTCTTTTGTTTTGCTGTGTTTGTTTGTTTGTTTGTTTATTTCTTTCTTCATTCCTTTCTTCCGTTCTTTCTTTCTTTCTTTCTTTCTTTCTTTCTATCTTTCTTTCTTTCTTTCTATCTTTCTTTCTTTCTTTCTATCCTATTCTATTCTAGTCTTCTGAAGTATTTGTTCATTCATTTTAAAATCGACTCCTTTCCTTCTTTTTCTTCCTTCCTCTCTTCTTTCCTCATTCGTAATCATTTATAAAATCTTTTCTTTCTTGTCTCAAGCCAGTTCGCCATAACATTACTCTTGTCCGACAACATTTCTATTGTTAGAATATCGATCTGAAACAAAAATTACAAACTTAAAAAAAAACAATAAACGAAAAATGAAAAGAAATTAAAATTAATTTATTTTTTCGTTTTACGTCTTTGTTGAATCATTTTAGACAACTTAAGACGTGATTAAATGAATAGAGGCAATTTGATTGATTAATGGAAGCGCAAACCTGCTCTTCTTGATATGAAATCTTTCTGACGGAGAGAGAGGGAAAAAAAAGTTGGAAATATCACGCGCAGTGCCCCAATCCTTACATCTGAGCCATATCCTCAAATACACAGCAGAAATCCGTGCTCAGTGACGCGTGATGACGATTGTCGAGTTTGCCAGTTGAAAAGTTTGAATAAAAACCCATGTTGGATGACGATGTCATTTTAAACAAAAACTCTTTTCCTCGAATATGATCATCAAATGGATATATTATGACAGAAACGGTATGAGTCATTTTTTTTCTCGTTCGATTCTCGTGAGGATGATGCAATTGGAAGGCGTGAAAAGACGAGATTTAGTTAGGCGATTAACAAGAGGTACACTGACGTATACAACACGTGTTCACTCAAACGCTTACGTCCGTTTGCATTCAAAATTAATCACACACAGATATATTTTATCTTTGTGAAGACAAAAAATATTTGTGCAAAGAAAAATCGTGTAGAAAAGGTTGTAGAAACATGCGTTTTCCTTTTTATTTTATTTTATTTTATTCATTTATTTATTTGACATCGTGCCTTTAAAAACGTCTGTTTTTCTTTTCTATAATCGCTTCCTCCTTTTTCGTTTCCGTTCATCTACTTCCGTCTACAATAATCGTTTGGGCGGGAAAAAAAAAGTTGAGAGACTTTTTGAGCAGCAAATCGAGTGTCTTTCTTTCCTTCCGTTTTCTTCAATTTCATTTCGCTTTCGATATTCTTCGGGTTATTTTCTCGTTTTACCTTCTTTTACTCATTTGTCTCCAAGAATGAACGGAAGAAACAAAAATTTCTTGAGGTCTTAAAATGCATCCGGGCCTCTTTGCTTGTTAGTTTCCTTTTGTTTTCTTTTTATGCTTTGGAACTTTTCGATTTTTCTTCCTTCTTTTTTTTTTTTGTAGTTGTTTTTTATTGCTCAGCAGAGTATATTTTCTACGTGTCATTTTCGTCCTATTAATGTTGTTATTGTCTTTATATCTTCTTTTTGTTGTTATTCTTGTATTTCTTCTTCTTCTTCTTCTTCTTCTTCTAATCCTTTCTTTTTCCTCATTTATTTATCTAAGTATTCTTTGTAAATCTTTCTTCTTCTCTTTCTCATTCTTCTTCTTCTTCTTCTTCTTCTTCTTCTTCTTCTCACCCTCCACTTCCTCCTCCTCCTCCTTCTCTTTCTTCTCACCCTTCTCCTTCTCCCCTTCTTCTTCTTCTTCTTCTTCTTCTTCTTCTTCTCACCCTCCACTTCCTCCTCCTCCTCCTTCTATTTCTTCTCCCCCTTCTCCTTCTCCCCCTTCTTCTTCTTTTTCTTCTTCTTCTTCTTCTTCTTCTTCTTCTTCTTCTTCTTCTTCCCTTCTTCTTCTTCTTCTTCTTCTTCATGCTCTCTCTCTCTCTTTATCTTTTAGTCAACACTCTTCTATTGCTGCTAATTTTTTTCATTTCTTCACCTTTTCTCTCTCATTTTCACTTTCTTTCTTTTCTTCCCATCATTCTTTATTTCCTTCCTCTCACTCTTTCTTTCTTTCTCTCTCTACATCCCAGATTCAACTTATTTGTCGACTGCACAGAAAAGCGATACCGCAAAGAGACAGACTGGGAGATAAAATTAATTCTTGCATCTGTCAAGAAGATATTGAAAGCATTTCAAATGGCCAAGTCTGAAAGACAGAAAAAATAATCGACTCTACGCATCGAAGCTAAATATTTCCTTTTTGCTTAGAATCTTGAGCTTTATAAATACACGAAACAATCGCATTCCAGGGACGAGTTGAAAGACGAACTGTCAACTCTTTAAAATCAACGCAGTTAAAAACATTGCCAATACTGTCAAATTTGGTCAGTTCTTTTTTAAATGTAAGGATATTTACTTACCTTCGTCTGGCAAGAGGCCAGGATAGTGGGGTACACTATGACATTCAATTTCCTTACATTATTGTTTATGAGACTAGATTTTGTTGCGTTGCATTTTTTCATTAAATTCTTGTCTATCAGCAATCCCTCAGACCCAACGCTGCATCGCATCACAGATTAAATGAACGAGGGACAATTTTTACGCGATTTATTTCAGGGGACGACATAGTATTTACATTATTCGGACTACTGTCCTCATCTTTGTTGTCATATTCACGACGTTTCGGCCGTTGTACGCCCCGACCTTCTTTCTTCGTGGTCAGGTATCGGACTCATAACTCTTTGCGTCAAGTCACTGGATTACTTCAACCACTGAAAAAACAATGTAAATAGTTACAATACATCGTCTCAGAAATATAGACAGGCGACGTTGTATTATTAGCATCGTTTCTTGGAGGAAAAGAGAGAGAGAGAGAGAGAGAGAGAGAGAGAGAGAGAGAGGGGGGAGGGAGAGAAATAGGGGAGAAAGAGGTAGGGAGAGTGGGAGGATCAACCTCAACATCACAACTGTATTGACTTTCGATGGTTGTTCAACACCATTTGACCATAGTCGGGATCATTGAGCTAATGCGAACGCTCCTTAGCTGTATAGTATGTGCTACGCCAGGGCTACATACAGTTTTGAATTCAGAGTTACTTTCTCCTAGACCGGTTGCCACCCAAGGCTATAGAACCCTGGAGAGAAGAAACGGATTCATACCTTTCCCAAGTGCACGTAACTGAATGTAGTGGATCCGACTAGAATTCGAACTCGGTTCTCCAATTCAGAGACTTGGTGCACTACGACAAGGACTACCGCAAGGTCCTCAAACGACCCTCCGCAGAGTTTTTCCTTCTCCTAAACCAGTTGCCAGCCAAGGCTATAGAACCCAGTCTGCCCTTCTGTTTACCCATAGCCTGGGGAGAAGAGGATGATACATATTAGCACGTAAGTGAATGTGATGGATTCGACTGGAATTCGAACTCGGCTCCTCGATTCAGAGACTTGGTGCACTACGCGACTGGAATTCGAACTCGGCTCTCCGATTCAGAGACTTGGTGCACTACGTACCCCAAGGTCCCCATCTAGGCACTTCGGTGACCGCATGAGAACCGGAATTTCAATTTGATATAACTGTATCGCCGAACAAAGTCTAAAAACAGTTTTCCCTGAGATTTAATTCATAGCTTTTTTTAAACTAAATGTCTACACAAGATAAGGTAGTGGGCTACGAGATGAGGTTGCTATATGGACGTGTGGCGGACATGAGACAGAACCTGGGACGAGCACAACTGGTCGCGACTTGCCTTGTCCCCGCCAAAAAAGAGCCCGTATTTGCTTAGCATGTAAAGCTACTGCAGTTGAAATGAGGGAGAGAAAAAAAAGCACTTACCGCTCTGCCGTAATCCATCCTCGGCCAGATAACGTAAAAGAATGATGGGGGACTGGCATCGCATTTTTATGCAATAACGATGCAATGCATTATGGGACATGGACACAATGAATTATGGGATCACATGAAGACGCAAGGGATTATGGGTACATGAACAACTATAAAAACAACTACTTTTTTCCGAGTCGGGGAGTTCTTCGAGGGACGTTCACGGTTGACGGCTAGAACGGGCAGTTAGTGTGATTTGGAGACAGAACTCAAGAAGGAACAACTCAAGTTTGAAATACCAGCTGGGAGAGCTTGAATTTACTCGCTGGTTACTGTTTTCTCCATTCGCCTCAGGACGTTTGAAGAGGAAGTAAGTACAGATTATGAGAATACTAGAAGTAGAGCCCGGCGTTGCCCGGGGATGTAACAGTAAGAGATAGATCAAGTATCCACCATCATAAAGACTGAAAAATAAAATTGACAAAGATTATTGTTTAAGGTTGATGGACACGCATGTCTTAATTAGTTTTTTTTTTTTTTTTACGAATTGTTCAAACCCAAACTCAAACAAAAACATTGTTTTCAATCGTTATGGGTCTACCGATTGAATAGAATAATTTTATAAACAATTGTCTTGTAAATGGAATTTTTAAAGCATTCTGAATGTAAAAATAAAGAAAAAAGTGTGCAAGACAATAAGAAACACTACATGCCAAAAAAAAAAGTGAAGTTTTGTTGAAATCGGTTGAAAAATGTAGGTAGCCTTTCTGTAATCTTTTAGTTTTACAATTTATGATTTTTACTTATTGATTACGGTAAAAAAATTGCATATTTTGCTTGTGGTGATTCATAATTAGAATTCTGATTTGAATATATTTTCCACTCGTTGTTTCTAACACAAAAAATATTAACTTTATTTGGGTTTATTAATTATGATCTAACAAATCTTATTCATTTAGTAGCCTTTCTGTAATAATAATCTTTTACAATTTATGATTTTTACAAAAAAACCCCCAAAAAACAGTGAAGTTTTGTTTTGTCGGCTGAAAAATATAGGAAATCCGATGTGAGTTGTCCCCCTTCCATTTTCACGATGTCTCTTAATCGTGTTTTCAAATTGATTTTGTGCAAAGACAATTATATTTTTCCCATTTTTGTCGTTGTTAGAACCACCACAAGGTAATTTTATGTAGTCCTGTGAAGTTTTGTTGAAATCGGTTGAAAAATGTAGGAAATCCGATCCAATATATAAACGTTACACACACACACACACACACACACACACACACACACACACAATCTGCGTTTTATAATAAGTAAGATGTAGAATCAGTAACGGTTGACCTTATGTAACTTCCTTCTTACTACTGAAATGCAAAGGGAATGAGGATTGTTCGCCTCTGAGTTTATGCCATGACGAGTCTTAGCTGTAAAGGTCTGAACTGGTTGATCTACGGAATATAGCTTGTCTGTTAATTTTCTACGTGGAATTATGAGGATGCAAACAATAGATAAAGTTGATCCTAGACTTGCAGAGGTTAAGATTGTAGTGTTCAGGGGAGCATCATCTCGGGAGTCTGATTTATAAAGTAGTGCTTCTTGGAAAGAAGCGATCTGAATTGTACTTCCTTATGAGTGTGGGGCGGATAGTTAATGGCCTACAAGGCCGCATAAAAGCATTTGATGGAGAGAGGGGATTGGATAAATCCAAACGAAATATGACAGCAATACTCCATTTTTGATCTGATCTCACTCATGTAATAACTGAGCATTGTAGATGGGGTTTAGAAAGAAGCGATCTGAATTGAACTTCCTTCTTTCTAGTGAAATGCAAAGGGAATGAGGATGGTTCGCCTCTGTGTTCATGGCATGATGAGTCTTAGCTGTAAAGGTCTGAACTGGCGGAAGCAGAGAATGTAACTTTTCAGGATATTTTCAGTGGAAATAATGATAAGTATTTATGCGCTTTTAACGCTTCGTCTGTGGGATAGGAGTGGAAAATGATTTATTGCCTACAATGTCGTGTAAACGCTTTTGGACAAGGTTGGAAAGGGAAGATTGTACAGCACGAGTCATAATATGATAGCAACATTCCATTTTTGGTCTGATTTGATTCCTGTAAATATGAAGCATGGTAAATGGAGTCAGGTAGTTTCTGGAGTCTACCAGTTTTTCAGCGTCCTTATTTATGTATCGTATATATAAACTTGAGTGTCAAAATTTGCTCAAACCTAAGAACTTCATTGCAAGTACAGTCAATCATCTTAACTGGTGTGAATTTAGCGTCAACAACGGGAGAAGTGATAGTCATGGCTTTTTTCTATTTTTCATATTCACTTCAAGCAAGGCGATGAAGCCACTAAGGCGCAAATATTTACTGAGGAGAAAGGACAATAAAAAGAACAGGATTCATAGGGACCGAAGATAACAATTGACATTGCATTTAATTTTTTTGAAGGAAGAGAGCTCCACAAGCTAGAATCGCAAGAGAAGAAACTATTAGCATAGAACTTACGGTTACATCTTACAATGTCAAACGTAAAATGATTAAATCTAGTTGCCAGTCAAGTACTTGCATTTAAATTCCTCAGAAGAATTACCACGAATTTACTTATAGATGTCAGGGAAGGTCTGATAACATTGCAGATTTCGTCAAGATTCTTTAGCTCTACGAGGTTAAGTGAAAAACTATCGGCACTTTTGCCACAGCATATATTTAGGTTTGTCACACTGCCTTCTCCTCATGCGTGCTTTTAGTTGATACTATTGTGGTCAGAGGATCGAAGTTTGAACTTGATCGAGCCAGTTTTCTTGCTGATGTTACAATGTAAACATTGCCGCTCCGTTAGCAGTGTGCAAGAAAGAGAAAGAAGAGCGGCCATTTCAATTTGCAGATAACAAGTAACCTCATCGATAATAACTCCATTACCATCTCTCGAGCTTGGTAAGAGTATGCACATGTTTTCTCTGACCAGAATTTGTGTCAGCAGATTAAAATCATCGGAGGATTTTAACACAATATGACAGCAGTGCACTACCGTGTAGAAATGTGTATGAATGGATCGGGGAGTTTAAAAGTGGCCGGACGCGCGTGACGCACGAAGAAGGAGCAGGACCCTCCAATCACTGACGAGAATGTTCAGTAAGCTCGAGAGATGGTAATGGCGAACCGGCGGGTAATCTTCGATGAGTTTTGCGACGTATGGTGGCCGTCAATGATTAAGTATAACTCACGACTTCAACCAAAGATAATTAACCATTTCAGTGAATACCTTGTTAGTAGTGAGGCTCGGATTAACATCCGGTAAATCTTAAATCAAAACCCAAATCATCGACGCCCAATAATTCACACTAATTCGACTGGATAGTTCCACACAATAGTCACTCAATAATCACTACAGTCAGTAGCCTGACACCGCTATTTATACACCTGACAGAAAACATATATTCATAAATCCATAGTGTCACGTCTGAACCTCGGTGTCGGTAGTTACTTATTTTCTTCCTAGATGATGATGTTGATGATGATGATATATATATATATATATATATATATATATATATATAAGGTGCATTTCGACAGCAATAATACTTTCAAACACCTGGCGGAAAATATATATTCCTAAGTCGATGTCGGTAGTTACTCATTTTCTTCCTATATCACAATGAGGTAACTTAATTCGGATGACTGTTCTTTGTTCCTACTTGGGGCACACTGGTAGCGGAGAGGCCATGTTTATACTGTAGCAGTAGTGAAAAACTGGCGCAGCCAAGCTCAAACTTCGATCACGTGACCACGATGGTAACAACTATAAGCATGCATCAACCGAAGACATGTTATGTCGTACCTGTTGATACTTTTTTTTATTACCCTGGTATATTAAAAAGCACCAAACCAGATATAACAACACTATTCAATGTACGGACATTGCATACTAATAAATGCACAGTGAATTAAGTTTTGTAGCAACAGAATTATCAAGGGTTATGATATAATCATACCAGTTCATACCATTTTATTATAAATTTTTAATATAAACTCAGTGGAGTAATGGATAGCGGCTAGTATTGAGAAATCGGAGAGCCGAGTTCGAACTCCAGTCGGATCCATTACATTCACTTACGTGTTAATAACCTTGGGAAAGGTATGAATCCTCTTCTCCTCCCAGTTATGGGTAAATAGCAGGGCAGACTGGGTTCTATAGCCTTGGATGGCAATTCAAAAACGGCCTGGAGAGGGTTGGGCTCCATCTGACCAACTTGCCCAAGAAACACCACTTCTACTGCGGCTAGAGTACACATGGTGCCTCTACGACCCTGCGGGTGACGGGATAAAAAAAATTACTTGCTTTCGACAGCTAGATACATCCGAGGTCATCCGAAATATACAGGGTGTCCCAAAATAATGTATAAACTCTTTAAATATTAATAGTTAATAATACATTACCGTGATGTGAGAACTTATATGGATGAAAATATGAAAAACAGATGGATTGGAAGAAGAGGGACAGTTTAATACCCACCTAGATCACCAGATTTGACACCCTTGGATTTCTTTTTGTGGGGGTTTCTAAAAGACAAAGTTTACAGCAGGAAACCTGAAACAATTACTGAAATGAGAATAGCAATTGAAGAAGAATGTGCTCAAATACCAGAGGAAATAAAACTGGACGTTTGTAGGTCTATTTCTTCAAGATATGAAAAGTGTATTGAACAGAACGGCAATCAATTTGAGCACTTGATGTGAACTCATCATTATATGAACATTCTGCCATTGCGCCAAGTAGCTTATATCTTATTAAAGTTGATTTTCTATGCTTTTTTTTATTCTCAAATTCTTTAAATCTGTATTCTTTCTCTTGTATTAATCTTTTTTACAAGTCAAAATACATAAATTGAATAATTTATAACGATTCAGAGAATGTATACATTATTTTGAGACACCCTGTATTTGGCAAGTCAACAAATGAGATCATTAAATACAGCAATTGTCAATTTTTCGAAGGTAAATAGTGTAGACTAGGTTGGAACATGGACTGGGGTCGCTGAAACTATGTTGCAAATAAATTAACTAGATTGTCCACGGGACATGAATGGTAAAAGAATCCCCTAAACAAAGAATTAGTCTCTGACTGACGGAGACGTGTGTTTCCACTGGATAAATACATCATCTCCTTGGGCACCTCGAGGTGGTGTAGTGGTTAGCAAGCTTGTCTCGCTAGAACAATTACGACTGAGTAGTGAGTTCGATCTTCACTGGGTGCCCCCCACCTAATTTCGGTCTTGTGCCACATCTAAGCTATGCTTGGAAATCACTATGGGGCACCTCGAGGCGGTGTAATGGTTAACAAACCTGTCTCGCTAGAACAATTACGACTAAGTAGTGAGTTCGATCCTCACTGGGTACCCCCTACTTTCGGCCTTGTGCCACATTTAAGCTACGCTTTGAAAATCATTTTGGGCACCTCAAGGCGGTGTAATGGTTAGCAAGCTTGTTTCGCTAGAACAATTACGGCTGAGTAGTGAGTTCGATCCTCACTGGGTGCCCCATACTTTCGGTCTTGTGTCACATCTAAGCTACGCTTGGAAATTCACTACAACATCTCCTTGTAAAGTCCATCAGTCAAGGGAAGGCGACAACATCAAAGCACAAAATGCCTCATGTACAGTCCCTGGACAAGACAGTGAGAAGGAAAATGAAGAAGAAAGGCCCATAAGGCTGGCCACACCTCCGGTTGCCAAACACTCTTCTACAACTGGTATGGAAAAGTTGGCCAGTTAACAACCTGATGATTGGTAACAGAAGTTGGAAAGAATCTTTGATTCTTGTTCGCAAAATAAATCAATTACAATTGATGTGTCAGCCAATCAAGTACAAAGTCATAAAAGTGGAATGCACTTTGAAGTTGGACGCACTTATTACGCTAACAGTTTTCTATTCTACCATAGACTCGTTGACAGCAACTATTGAGTAGTGGGTTCAATCCTCACTTGTTGCTCCAAACAGAATACGATATTCAACCAATATAGACCACTCTGATCATTCGCCCATCTAATTCTATTCGTATCTATTTCAGTCTGTTCATTTCTATCTATCTCAGTCTGTTCATATCTAAGTCTGATCATATCTATCTATCTATCTATCTCAGCCTTTTCATATCTATCTCAGCCTGTTCATATCTATCTATCTATCTATCTATATATATATATATATATATATATATATATATTTCATTTCCGTTCATTATCTATCTATCTCAGTCTGATCATATCTATTTATCTATCTCAGTCTATTCATATCTAAGTTTGTTCATATGTATCTCTGATTATATCTATCTATGATCATATTTAATTCCGTTCATATCTATCTATCTATCTATCTATCTATCCATCTATCTATCATTCCGTTCATATCTATCTATCTATCTATCTATCTCAGTCTGATCATATCTATTTATCTATCTCAGTCTATTCATATCTAAGTTTTTTCATATGTATCTCCTATTCATCTATCTTCATTATCATCTATCTATCTATCTATCTATCTATCTATCTATCTATCATTCCGTTCATATCTATCTATCTATCTATCTATCTATCTCAGTCTGATCATATCTATTTATCTATCTCAGTCTATTCATATCTAAGTTTTTTTATATGTATCTCCTATCATATCTATCTATCTATCTATCTCTCTATCTATCTATCCTTTTTTTCCTTTTTGTCTCTTTCTATATAATCATATATATTTGATTTGCCTTATCTGGTAATTTATATGTATCACTCTTCCTATTCATTTCCGTTTTATCTGTTCTTTGCTATCTACGTCCAACACCCCCTTACTTCAGCCTGTTTAACACTCGATTTCATTTCTGTAGCACGTTCGATCCTCATCTTTTTCTGCCGATTCTTCTCAACCATAAAATTTTCAACAATTCTCTTTCAAATGAATTTCCTTGATGAAATTAGTCTGCGAATGTTTCACTGACAAGTTTGTCTTTTGTCAAATCAAAAAAACATAAAAACAGTTACAGCTGTATTTAGCCATAAATGCCGAGAACTGAAGTCACATCGTTATGCCAAAATGCTTACCTGGATTAAAATAGGTAAGAAGATTTAATAAAATGTCCATACGACCGATAAAATCTTTCAAGTGGTCCGTTGCACTTTCAGAAATTGAATTTTGAATAGCAAGCGACAGAAAGGCGGTAGAATGCGCCATGTTGGCAAACGAATCGGCCATTTTGAATTACTGTTCGGAGCAGTTTTGGATAAGCAGATTTCACAGAAGGATCTAATTCCTGAAAAAATGAGCCGGGGACCTGGGCAATATCCGAAGCATGTTATTAAGTACTGCCAGTGGGTCCTGCGTGACATTTCCATGGAATTTCGATTCTCAAGTGTCGAATAAATTCAATTTTCCCATCTGTCCTCGTCAGGCATAAAAATATTTTTTCCATTTCTTCCTACCTTTCTTTCATTTTTTACTTTCTTTCTTACATTTTTAATCTTGAATTTGTTTTTTTGTTTTCGTTTTTTTTTGTTAACATTTTGTGATATTCCAAAAGAAATTTTCAAAAGAAAATGATTGTTGGTTGAAATAAAGATTGAGATAGAAACATGTTTGAAAGGAAGAAGGTGTATAGACTCGGATGAGGAAAATAAATTGGAAATAAATAAAAAAGAGGGAAAATTAAAGGCTGTAAGAGAAAAGGGGAGAATGTGAATAGGAAGGATATAATTTTTTTTCATCGTCGCTATACTATAAACAAAAACGGAAAGAGAGAGAGAGAGAGAAAGAGAGAGTAAAGAATTAAATATGCGGCAAAGAGAATGACATGAAGGGGGAGATGATCGAAGGGAGAAAGAGATGAAGTGAACACATTCACAAACAGTAACTTCATCTTTTCTTTCTTTTATGTGCCATGTCCTTTCAGGACGTTGGTGATCATGGCTCTCCACCCCCTCTATCCCTTGCAGCTCTCAACAAGCTCCTTCCCTCTGCTTCCTCCCCAAGACCACGTTCTATCATCCCCCTGCTCAAGCTCGTCAGGTATGCCACGAGTTGCTTTCCTTTGTCTCTCTTTCTCTCTATTTGACCTGTGAGTATCAGATTCTCCAGGCTTTCCTTCCTCATTATGTGTCCCAGAAACTTCAGCTGCCGCTTTCTGATGCTAATTATTAGCCTCTTATTTTTAAAGACATTTTTTATGCTTATACGTTCTTTTTATAGATACAAATATTTAAGTAAATGCTCTGTTTATAATAAACAGTATTAAACAACATTTACCGGCCTGAATGTCCGAGAAATTTTCATAGAAATATGCGTCCACCAACAGGAATCGAACCTGTATCCTATACGGAACCGTTGTATAGCCTGACGTGCCTTAACCGATTGGGCCAAAGAGGAGCGTTCGATTCCTGTCGGAGGACGCATATTTTCTATGATAATTTCTCGGACATTCAGGCCAGTAAATGTTGTTTAATTCATAATCTGCTCTATGATGATGGAAACTTATTAGTTTGATCTTAGAAGTATAGCGATTCGATGCTATGGCCGTTGGCCCCCAACATTTTAAAAAGAATTTATGCATAAAAGTATAATTACTGCCGAAATATACCGTAGTCTATATTCTTTAGGAGCTCATCGATAATCTTGTAAATTTAAACCTAACTAGATGACTATTTTCAGACTAGGCTAAATTAACCTATGAAGGTCATCTATCGTACTGCATGAGTAAACGCTTAAATTGTGGATTCTATATTGGTAATTGTTGTCGCTAGTATTGCAATATGATAAGTTGAATTATTATCGAACCTGGTCGTTTCTTTGTTTTACTGTATATCAACCCATTGTTGGGTCCTTTAATTTCGAAATTTAGTTTTTTTCTTTAATAAAGGCTTGTATTTAAAGCAGTCATTTTTTAAAAAATAAATAACAAGACTATTGTTAGTTATGGTCACATTTTGTTAAATTATATTTTTGAGATCAGTGTAATTTATTTTAGAATCTGGAATATTTAACGTGGCTCAATATTTTGAAAAAAGTTCTTTTAAGTTTTTAGTTTTTTCTTTGTTAGTATTTTAAGTAGACTAAATTAAAATTGCTGCTGTTTGTTAGTATTTGTTTTATGGTGAATGACTTTTGGCCTGCGTCGCATAACGGAGGTTCTTTTTTTTTTCTTTTTTTAAATATATAAGTATGGTTATTGCAGTATATCCAATATGCAGCCCGGACATAATGACTTCTTCTCTTCTTGTTTGGTGTTTCTGATGCCATTCTCCTATAGTTTGGTTTAATTTTGTACAGTCTATTGTTTGGGCAGGAGTTTTATAGGTTCTACCATTTTCCCAAATGAATTTATTGATTGTTGGTTTCCGATCTTTTCGGCTTTAAGAGATTTGATGTGATTTTTGTAGTAGATGCTTTTCTTGCAACTGAATCTACTCTGCCATTCCTTATGATACCAATATGGCTTGGTATCCAGCACAACACAGTATTTAAACTATTGATTCAGTTCAGTAGTTTAATGACGATTGAGTTTGACATTTTTTTTTGTTTTTCAGTGTTGTGTTCACTGATATGGATTCAGTGTATATAATCAATATTTTATGTTTACTTGAATTTGTGATGTCGAAAGCCAAGTCGAAATCTGTCACCTCGGCACTAAACATGGAAGCTTTGTCTGGGAGTGGTTTCATTCATTTTAATTCGTGGTGGACGGATGTAAATCCAACTTTATCGTCATCTTTAGATTCATCCATATAGATAGACAGGTGGTCTGCATAGATATCTTTGATGGAGAGTATTTCTTCATGGAGTGTAAAAGGATTGCTTTTTGATCTTTGGAACTTAGTTTTAATAGGAAGTTTGGTTGTTTTATCATCCAAGAAGGTGTTTTAAAGTTGATGGACTCATAAATTTGTGCCGCGTTTATTTGTGTTTTTTCTTATATATGAAAAGCTAAAGAATCACGAGTATATCTATCTATCTCTCTCTCTATCTATCTATCTATCTATGAATATATTTTCAATTTGTATGTGTGACTATCCATATTTCTGAGATCTGGTATTGTAACTATTTACACTATTTACATTGTTTAGACTGTTGTCCTCATCTTTATTGCCATATTCACCTTCGACATCTGTCTATTTCTGAGATGAGGTATTCTGACTATTTACACTATTTACATTGTTTGGACTGTTGTCCTCATCTTTATTTGCTATATTCACCTTCGACATCTGTCTCTATTTCTCAGATGAGGTATTGTAACTATTTACACTATTTACATTGTTCGGACTGTTGTCCTCATCTTTATTGTCATATTCACGATGTTTCGGCCGTTGTACGCTCCAGCCTTTGTCAGCATCTGTCGATGTTTCTGAGATAAGGTATTGTAACTATTTACACTATTTACATTGTTCGGACAGTTGTCTTCATTATTATTGCCATATTCACGACGTTTCGGCCGTTGTACATTCCGGCTTTCTTCAGGATCTGTCTATATTTCTGAGATGAAGTATTGTAACTATTTACAATATTTACATTGTTCGGATTATTGTCCTCACCCTTATTGTCATATTTACGGTGTTCCAGCGCATATATTTGGCCACAAAAATCTTCTAAGTTCGCCAGGCATAGATATGAATACAAAATGGAAACTAGTAATAGAGACAGCTAGAGAAAAAAACAACAAAAACAAAAAAATCGTAATATGAGCTTTGGCAAAAAATAAAGAAGGTTACTGAGACATTAGGTTTGTAAGTCCCTAAAATGAATTCACTGGACACATTGTCCCGTGGATAAAATCATCGGTTCAAGGAATCCAGTGACTTGAACGCAAAGAGTTTTGAGTTCAATACCTGGCCACAGCAAAGGGAACAAAAACCTGAAGAGTTGAGTTACTAAAGGAAAATAACTGAAACTGAGATATCCAGAAAAGGACATGGCACGTGGAACTAGAACTATCTACCCCTGTGGACTAAATAAAGGTTTGGGTTCGAAATTCCAACGTAGGAAGTAGGCCGTAGCGCACAGCAGCCAAAACGTCCTGAATATGGCAATAATGTATAGGATAACAGTTCGAACGATGTAAATAGTGTCAATAGTTACAACGTCTCATTTCATAAATATAGGCGAATTCTGAAGAAGTCCGGAGCCTAAAACGGTCGAAACGTCGTGAATATTGCAATAAAGATAAGTACAACAGTCCAGACAATGTAAATAGTGTAAATAAGTATTATAGTGTCTAATTAACTTCCTACATATATTCTACGTCACACACAAGAAAATGAAATATAAACGTAAATAAAACTTTACTCACTTTAAATGATCAAAAAGCTAAAGGAAACAAAAGTCTTTCAATACATGACTGACGAGGCAGATTTTTTTCCGCAGGAGGTTGCCATTTCTTTCTGCAGTAGACCAGTTGCCATCCAAGGCTAAATAACCCGGTCCGTCCTGTTATTTATCCATAGCTGGGGGGAGAAGAAAAGGATTCATACCTTTCCCAAGAGTATTAGCACGTAAGTGTATGTAATGGATTCTACTGGAATTCGAACTTGGTTTTCCAATTCCTCAATCCGAGATTGTTTTCGTGTGGTTTGGTTTGGTTTGTTTTACGGCATATGGGTTATTTAATGCCGACAAGATATTTTATTGCTGGTAATATTTTTTTTCTTCAAAAATGTTTTGCAGGTAATATCTTTACGAAAATGTATTGCTGGTATTAAAACCTATTTTTACACTTTTATAATGTTTTGAACCCAGTTTGGGGGTTAACTATTTGCCCATAGCTGGGACCTTAACAGATGCTACCACCCCAGCAAATAAGAGGTGGTTCCACGCTCCTCAAAACCTCTTGATAAGAGACCTTGCTGTTGGATATAGTTTATCGTCTTACCCAGGATGCAGAGGTAGTTTATTGTCATACCCAGGTCAGGTTTTCGTATGGAAATGAACAGAAACTATTGATAGTTTTATTGTACGTGTATATGTGTTGTGTGCGCGCATGCGCACTTGTGTGTGAGACTTTTCACAGAGCGTACATATATTACATTTATTCTAGGAGCATGTATTGGAATGTGGCATTTTGATGCAAAGGAAATCGTACAGTCTCTTCGACTTTCGGCAAAAGTGCCAGGTCGTATGAAATTCAAAGAACGGTTTGCAACGTAATCAATTCTAACCTGGCAACTCGACGCTTCAGCAACTTTCTCACCGCCGTGACGTGTTTTCCTCTGACTTTTCTATAAATATTTTCATGGGCTTTATCCCAAGATGCCCCGGCTGCATGAATTTAAGCGCGTTACTAGATTGGCAAGTAGGTCTCACCTTTTTACTGTTGAAGTAGATGGATATAACCGGATGTTCTATTCTAATAGTTTAGTTTCTCATACTTCTCGCCTGTGGAACTAGTTTCCGATTCCTTCCTTCTCTGCCAACTACAATCTTCAAAAATTAAACTGCTACACCAATCGCCATCTTCGGCCTTCCTGAAACCTGTTCTTTTATTGTCCTTCCTCCTCACTAAAGTCTTCTTATTCTCTTTCACTCTCAGTAACCCATACATCTTAGTGGCCTTATAGCCTTCTTTTGTCTTCCTGAAAGCTGTTCTTTTATTGTCCTTTCTCCTTACTAAAGTCTTCTTATTCTCTTTTACTCTCAGTAATCCCGTGCATCTTAGTGGCTTTATCACCTTCTTCTGTCTTTCTGAAACCTGTTCTTTTCATGTTTTTTCTTCTCATTATCTTTTATTTATCAGTATCCCCATACATCGTAGTAACATTATTGCAATCTTCTGTCATCCTGAAACCGGTTCTTTTATTATCCTTCCTACTCACTAAATTCTTCTATTTCTCTTTCACTCTCAGTAACCCCGTGCATCTTAGTGGCATGATAACTATCTTCTGTATTCCTGAAAGCTGTTCTTTTGTTGTCCTTCCTCCTCAAAGTCTTCTTATTCTCTTTTACTCTCAATAACCCCCATGCATCTTAGTGGCTTTATCGCCTTCTTTTGTATTCCTAAAACCTGTTTTTTATTGTCCTTTCTTCTCATTAAAGTCTTCTTATTCTCTTCCAGTCCAAGTAACCCAGTGCACCTTAGTGACCTTATCGCCTTGCTTGGGATGCTTGATTTAAAAAAAAAACCCCAAAAACTACATAATAATCTCTTTATTTTTACGGCTACTATAACAATATTTTAACCAAAATTTTACTTTCAGATTGGAGATATTAACTGAATAGGACAAAATTTAGAAAAATATGGTCGCCTAAAGCAGTTTTCAAATATAATCAATAGAAAGTACAAAATATGCCGTGTCAGTAAATTCCTATCATCTGATTCCTTCATCAGTTGTAAAGCCACAAAAATGTCATGTGTGAGAATCCTATTGTTGGTGTTAATGAAAACAATTCTGTGGAACCTCTCAGCATTGAACGTTACTTTCAAAATAATATCGAAATAATGATTAATCTTGTGCTAGTAATTTATTAAAACTGTCAGAAAGGTTTCTACACAAACCCAACTCATATTTTGGTAATAGCTGGGAACAATTAATACGTAATAAAATATTCATTTTCAGATTTGACGTTTAACTTCAGAGCCACGTTCTACACACGATCTCTTGTAATTGAGGTTTGTTCATAAGTCGATTATATATAGATTGATTTTTCATTATTAGCTCTGAAATTATGAATCGATTGCATACTTTTTGTAAAGGGCATCGAACAGCAAATTAGCCCAATATTTCATTGCTTATACATGTGCATTGGTTGGGGAGGGGGGTAAATAATATTTAATATACTGCCGATATCTACATTTTCACAGCTGTTGCATTTTGATAGCTCACGTGGTTTCTGATTTAAATTGACTGGAGGTGTTAAATTGTACATGTTTTACCTTGGTGAATTAAAATGTATACAGTAAATATCTCGTTCAGTATAATATAGGATGTCTCTAAAATGTAGACACATAGGAGATATTATTGACTAGGTTTTTGTTTTTTTTACCTCTAGAGATTTAACATAGTTTTGTCAAATTAAGAAAGAATTAACTTCTTTTTCGGAAGTATGCTAAAGGAGAAGGTGTACTCAATAAAAATCACAGATGCAATACACTTGAAGAAAGGCATAAAGAGTGAATGTGGTATAACATTTTTGCACTTGTATATAAATACTTGTCACAAAATAAAATCTTTACATTTACCTTGATAAAGTTCCTCAGAGGACGAAACATGTCGGCTAAGATAAGTTTTCTTCTTGCCCTTATCTCTCTCTTTCTCTCTCTCTCTCTCTCTCTATATATATATATATGTTTTGAACAATAAAAAAATATTAAAACATTAAAATTTTCAGTCACACTGTTGTATATTAATATTCTTTGTTTTATTCTTTCAATTAGGTTCCTCGAATAGTTTCGGCCAGCATGGCCATCATCAGGAGAAGAAAATCCTAATTCTAATGGTTGCTGAGAATTGGATGTGTGTGTTACGTGTATGTTATATATATATATATATATATATATATATATATATGTGTGTGTGAAAGGTGTATATAAATATAAACAAATATATATATGTATAATTATTTATATATTATATGCGCGGTACTTATTAAAAAGCGCTCAATATCAGAGATAGAGCTAACATATTTGGTTGGATAGATGTGAGTTTTTGACCCTGGGTTTCACGCTTTAGCGATCGCTAAAGCGTGAAACCCAGGGTCACAAACTCACATCTATCCAACCAAATATATATATATATATATATTCAACATTTAAAAAAATTGGAATACAAATACATCTCCCATTAACACAGTGTTCAGTTCAGAAAAGTTCGCCTGGTGAGATAGAACTGAAAATTATTAACAAATAGCTAAAATTCTTATCGTTTTTTCTTTTCACTTTGGAAGTTACCAAACGGAAAGAGATAAGCAGATTTCTCTACATTCTGCGACCACAATTATATATTTCTTCTTTGACTGCATGGCACCTTATCTGTTTGCATCATCTGAAAAACTTGTCTCTTGAAGTAACTGGTTAAGACTTAGAGGAAACCCATACTGAATAAATCAAAGGCAAAAAATAACAACTACAACAACAACAACAATGATAATAATAATAATAATAATATGAAGAAGAAGAAGAAGAGGAAGAAGCAAAGAACCAAATAAAATATTAATTTCGATTATAACACCAATGTTTTATTTGGCCAGATCTTATATTTTAAACATTTTCAAGCGAAAAGACACAGTAGCCCGCGTATTTAAAAAATGGAGATCGTCTGTACATATCAAAGAAAACTTTATCCTGGAGAATTTATGCAAATTGATTAAGAAATATGTTTGGCATCAAAAAAAGTTAAAGGCGAAAGTTTCTGACTAAATTTGTGGGAACGTCTCTTGAATAAAATACATTACAAGAAATCAAGTTTCGAGTTTTTTTTTTTTTTTTGTTTTGTTTTGTTTTTGTTTTTTTGATACCAAGTTCCACTAAAATGCGAAGGTGAGGCCAGCGAAAATGGAAGAAAGTTGAAGATAAGTCAGAGCTTCACACCAATCAATGAACTGAAGACGGGCTTGGACATTTTTATTCCTCACACTTGCATATTTTATTATTCCTTTGTTTTCTGATTGGAACAGGCGATTATTTTTCTTGTCTAAAGTTAAGAGCATCGCCAAGTCGTTTCCATTGTGTAACAATTTCAGCACACCTGAAAAGGCTGAGGGGGCATGTCTAGTGATTTTCCAAGCGTCGCTTAGATGTGGCACAGGGCCGAAAGTATGGGACATTTTCATTTTCCGTCTCATCGTCTCGGCCAGTGACAGTACATGAGGCATTTTGTGCTTTGATGTTGTGGGCTTCTCCAGACTGATGGACTTTACAAGGAGATGTTGTAGTGATTTTCCAAGCGTAGCTTAGATGTGCACAAGAATGTAGGGGGCACCCAGTGATGATCAAACTCCCTACTCAGTCGTAATTGTTTCTAGCGAGACAAGCTTGTTAACCATTACACCACCTCGAGGTGACCCTGCGCTTCATGTATAGTGACCTTTCAATAACCTGTTTAAAGCGTTGATTTACACAATTCGACATATTCACTAGCGTATTGATAGTTAAATAAAGTACATTAACCTGCTTACCTGCGAAAAGTGGACTATGTTAGATAATTATCTATCATCTTGCAGAAATAAAGTGGGGTATTTTAAGTATATTAGAAATGCTTTTGACAAGGTGTGACATAGGAGTCTGCAACGCAAACGTCCCAAATATGGTTAT
>CAHIKZ030002013.1:565000-677500 GCA_903632075.3 Acanthosepion pharaonis | reverse complement strand
CTATTTCTGGAAACAGGAGAACCCAGTCATGGCTGTTAGACAATTTCTACGACCACATCACCCCTTATATCTGGCCACCTAACTCCCCAGAATGCAACCCCCTTGATTACTATATGTGGGGTGCAGCTGAGCGAGAGACCAACAGAATTCCTTGTAACACCAAAGATTAACTGAATGCAACGATTATGGCAGCATTCACCAATATAAACAAGGAGACCGTCCAGAAGAGTTGCAGGAGATTCCGAAGTCGCCTAGAGGTCATAGTTGAAGGCAATGGAGATTTTATTGAATGAATTTACTCTTTTTGGCATCTCAAGATATTTTTTTGTAATTTTGATAAATATATCAGTGTTTTTTGTGTGTTATTTTCATTTTTTTGAAATTATGATGACAACTTATCCAACGCACCCTGTATAAATTGTCAAACAACCACTCAAGACTCACGGACAACTTTTGTATCCAATATATATATTGTTTAAAACAGAGCTTCGTAAATTGGGTTCATGGACTTCTAGGTGTGAATGCACATATCTCAGGGGGGTCCGTGATGATCAGATAAAAATTAACATTTATATTCGGGATACAGACCATGACGTAATCAACAGTTTCCCACGGAAAGAAATAAATGAAAATGCATAATTCCATTGCTTGAGAATTAACAAACTATTTCTTGCGTCAGTTAACAACAGATTGAAGGTCACAAGTCCTGAAAAGAAACAGTAATTTAAAAAAATCCATAATGATACATAATATCAGTTTATTAAAATTTGGGCTAAAAAAAGGTACGATCTTCATTTTCACACCAGTCAAGATAAAAGTAAGGATTGTAAATGTTGACTTTCATGACTGGCACGAAATTGTCTTTTTCTAGTATTTTTCAACCAACAAAAGCCCCAAGAGCCATTCAAGGTAGAAATTTTTTAAATGAGATTGTTGCAAAGGCGTAAAAAATGCTGCGTGTTACGAAGATAAGCATTCGTTTGAAGAGGTACTTGATCCGTTCTGAAGTCTATTCCAAGACGTAACAGATATGAAGCTATCTGAGTGAAACTTCCACTTTATCAACGCACTATGAAGGGAATGTTGTCAATTTGTCTTTGCGTACGTGACATCTTTGGTCAGAGCTACTTTGCTTTTTTGTTGTTTTTGTACAGTAGGGTTCACCTGTACAAGGCCCGAGTACCCTTGAGGTAGATGGATAGATTAAGAGGTAATTTATGTGGATAGGGGAGGACAATAAGCCTTAAACATAAACAGGTTAAGATTGTAGGCATCGGGAAGGCATATGCCTGAGGGTCGGGTTTCAAAGTGCAGTGGCTCGTCGCAAAAAGCTGCTCGCGTATAACCTACATCATACCGAGTGGATAGGAAATGAATGAGGGGGCATTCCCGGCGAAAAGAAAAACTGCACGAGTATAACTTACATCTCACCGATGGAATACGAAATGAATGAGGGTGATTTCTGGGGAAAATCCTGGTTTCGAGTGTTACTTACATCTCACTGATGGAATACAAAATAAATGTGGGTGATTCGTGGAGAAAAAGCTGCTCTGGAGTGTTACATCTCACTGATTAAATACAAAATGAATGAGGGTGATGCCTGGAAATAATGCTGCTCGAGTGTAACTTACATCTCACCGATGGTATACGAAATGAATCAGGGTGATTCGTGGGGGAGAGGCTGCTCGAGTTTAACTTACATCTCACAGAGGGAATACGAAATGAATCAGGGTGATTCGTGGAGGGAAAGATGCTCGAATGTAACTTATATCTCACTGATTGAATACGAAATGAATGAGGGGGATTCGAAGGTGGGAAGCTGCTGTAACCTCTTACCAGTGGAATATGGAGGGAATGAGGGTGCTTTGCTACAATGTGAGGGGGCATGGTGCATCCGAGCAGTGAAGGTTTAAACTGGCGGAACTTGGAAATGTAGTTGGTCCGAGCACTTCTCACGGAAATTGCAATCGTTTAGTGAGAGGCTTCTCACTTCCGCCCGTGAGAGGCTTCCCACTCCCCGCCCGTGAGAGGCTTCCCACTCCCCGCCCGTGAGAGAGAGGTTGGAAACTGGAGAAGATTTTGCACCTACAAAAACTCGTAGACACTTTTAGGTTCTATCGAGACGTGAAAGTGAGTACTGGGCAAGTCCCGCCCATATATAACAACACGACTGCATTGAAGGACCAATTTCGCTCTTGTAAAGTTAGAGTATGTCATGTTTAGTGAAGTATTTACGAGAGCGGTACAGTGGGCCGAGCATTTTATCTGCATCTTTAGTGATGGTTCGTATTTACAAGTTCCATTTGGTTGGGTGTAAGTTGAAGGTCCAACATTTTCTCATGACACGGAGCCTCATCGAGGGGACATCCATTCATCGTGACTGTGTGTATGTGCGTGTGTCTGTGTGTATGAGTGTGTGGGTGCGTGTGTGTGTATATGTGTGTGAGAATTTTATGTAGCCTGCTGATAAGCATGTATTATGTCATGTTCTTTTCTATTAGTACCCTTCTTTTGCATGTATATCCCCTGCAATGCACTCTGTTTTTGCACATTTTTCGTTGAGCCATTCTTCTTATCCTGTCTGCATTTGTTCCTTATTTCATTGTGCAGTTTTCTGGAATCCGTTCCATGAATTGGCATTTTTATCTGCCTCCATTGCCTCATTTCGAGAATCACATCTATGATCCATGCTGTCAGCATCTCTATTACAATTCCGTCTGGCCTTGCCGCTCTATAGTTTTCTCTGCTCCGTTCCATGTTTGGGCATTTTTATATGTCTCGTTTGCATCATGTCCAGAATGACATCTGTGATCCATGATGTCAGCATCTCTATTAAAATTCCGTCTGGCCCTGCCGCCCTATAGTTTTCTCTATTCGGTTCCATGTCATGGCATTTTTATCTGTCTCCTTTGCATCCTTTCGAGAATCACATCTGTGATCAATGCTGTCAGCATCTCTATCACAATTCCGTCTGGCCCTGCCGCACTATAGTTTTCTGTATTCCGTTCCATGTCTTGGCATTTTTATCTGTCTCCTTTTGTTCAGAATCTCTTTTTGCGATTTATTCGTTGTTTGTTCTTCGTCCATTTTTTCTTTGGGATGATGTCGTTTGCTGCCGTTACAAAAGCTTCTCTTGTTCTGTCCCAATTCTTTTTTTCATTTTCATTTTCATTTTGTCCCTGGTGTCATTTCACACTGTCCATATGATTTCCTTCAGTTTTGACTCCAGCGCCTAGTGGTGGCCACATAATTATTGTGTGACTTCACGGAAATAAAACCTTTAGTTGTGGCCGGCCGTCTCACAACACTTTAGTGTAAATATATTTCGCCTCTGCCGTAATGGCGTTCAACAGGCTGTCTTTTATGTTTGTATATCACTCTCCAGTGAGTGAATTTATTTATAGCTAACACACACACACACACACACATATATATATATATATATATATATATATATATATATATATATATATATATATATATATATATATATGTACGTATTGTGTGTGTTGTGTGTGTGTGTGTGGATGTATTTATTTCTGTGTGAGAGTTTATTTCTTCTAAATGTCTATTTTCGTAAATATATTTGCTGGCGAAAACATCTATGAATTTCGTTTTCTCCTGTAATTTAGTTGAAAATTTTATCGATTTGCCCTCAAGATAAACCGTTCGATGAGGACGCGTAAAAATTGCTTCTAATTTGAGGTGGAAGGGATATGAAAGAAATCTGTTTCTACTTCTACCTGCAAGGGGAAATGTTTATGGTTGTTTGTATGTATGTGTAAGAGAGAGACTGACAGACAGAGACAAAAAGAGAGAGAGAGAGAGACTGAAAGGGAGAGAGTGAGTTTATATGTCTGAGTGGTTACGAAGAAATACTCTGGCATCTGAGAGTATGTACGTCAATGCGTGCATCTGTGTCTGTGTGTGTGTGTGTGTGTGTGTGTATGAATGCATACTGGAAGGTATATAAGAATTTGCAAATATATTTTCATAGATTGGTTCATATCTATCTATCTATCTATCTATCTATCTATCTATCTATCTATCTATCTAACACGATGTATTCATATGTATCTATCTATCACGGTCTGTTTCTTTTTATCTATCTATCTATCTATCTATCTATCACGTTCTATTTATATCTATCTATCACGATCTATTCATATCTATTTATCATGGTCTTTTTCTTTCTATCTATCTATCTATCTATCTATCTATCTCAGTCTATTCATAGCTATGACATTCTATTCATATCTATCTATCTATCTCATTTCTATATTGGCTGACGCACGTCTATATACGATAATTGATAAAGATACATTCTAAATATATATACTTGCACACAGATACGCACATACACACGCACAATCACGTACACGTACCCACAGATACTGGGCCACACATACACACACACACACACACACACACACAATTACACTCACACACAATGTCTAACATATGCACATTGGTTTATGCACGTGTCGGATTGGGGGCTATCCATTTTTGGAATGTAGAACTTGCATATCGAGTTCAAATTGAGAGCCGAGGTTGCTCGCTTTCGTATAAATTCCCTTAACATAGGCATATATACATCTCTTCTCATTCAGTGTCCGATGTTTTCATCTATCCATGTTGTATTCGAAATGCCATGTGCTTACCAATTCCTCCAAGACCTCCTTCCTTTAATTTCTCCAAGATCTCAATAAATTTCAAACCCCGCTTTGTGATATTGATTATAAGTCTTCTTTTTCATAACTAGGCATCTTGATTTCTGTCAATTTCTCATCGACGTGGATTGGAATCTCTCTGCATTTTCTACAATTATTTTCATGGCAACTGTGGAAATGTTGGGTCACTGTGTCGTGTCAGAAAATATTTCTTGTCAGAATCCATCTTGCACCTTTACAAATCTATCCTTCGTTCGTGCATTGAATACTATTGCCATATCAGGTCCACTAATCCGGCTCGAGATTCTCGAGAAAAATCCAAAGATGGATCCGCAAGGTAATCTCGAATTAAGGCACTTTCTCACCGACATGGCTTCCCTCCGTTTTTCTACCATTATTTTCATGGAAGCTGCTCTGATGATGCTCGTTCTCCGACTTTGTGAATTTAAGCGAGCTTTTAGATTGGAATCTAGGTCCTACCCGCTTACTGTTGAAGTACCTAACTGCAACCGGCACTTTTCCTCAATTAGTTTCTTTTCTTATATTTCCCGCCTATGGAACTCACTTCCGTTTACTTACTTCTGTGATAACTACAATCTTCAAAAATTTAAATGCAATATCAATCGCCATCTTCTGTCTTCTTGAATCGCGTTCATTTTTTTTGTCTTTTATTTTTAATCCTCTCTATACTCATTCTTTTCTCTCACTCTCTGTAGCCTCCTGCGTACTGGTGACATTTTCGCCTTGCTTGGGGTGAAATGATTAAAAACAAATCTTTATGACTCTGCTCTGCTTCGACAGACTGCCGTTAAATGTTGATATAGATAAACTATCGATTTCCAGTTGCACAGATTCTACAGATAATTCCTTTTTTCCCCGAACCAAGAGATGTCACGTAATAACAATTCAATAATACACTTCTGATAATTATTATGTATCCTGTATATCTCGATAAGATTATCGACCGTCAGAAAGTGTTATTAGGCTATTATTAAATGCAAATTATATTTGAATGAAATGATATCGAACGGCGTTTACGCTTGACACTATCACGGACACTTGCATTTTGTTTAGAAGTCATAATTCAGGTTAAATATAAGATATAAAGGCGATGATTTAAACAAAATCGATGGTTCTTCACCAATGAAACCAGTGTATACAATTAAGTGGTTGCGCGCCACGTACAGTGCCACCTGTCACCGGCAGTTTGGCAATCGAATGAAATGGAAATGCTTGAGCGTAATTTCATTTAGATTAAAAGAGTTGCGATACCGGAGAATCGGTAAATCTTGCAAACGTTGGTCAGTAGTCTCTTTTTATTTCTTCTGTTACAAGAATATAATTTTCTACCAGTAGACATATTTGGGAAGGATATTAGGAATAGTCTAGAACCTACGCTGGTAGCAAACCTCTTGCTTGCGGATACATTACAGAGTAAGTATCGTACATACTCGAGTATAATTCAAATCTTATTATTATTATTTTACGCAAAATATAGTGGGGGGGGGCGCATTATACACAAGTAATTTTTTTTTGAGGAGTTTAAAAATCGTGCATTTTTAATGATCGGTTGCACTATACACAAGTAATTTTGACAAGGAAGTCGACTTATACACGAGTATATACGATATACAAAAATTAGAAAAGGGTGTAAGACAAGGTTGTGTCTTCTCACCGGACTTATTCAGTCTATACAGTGAGGCGATTCTGAATGCATGACAAGTCCTACCAGGATTCATTATTATAATCTTAATAGCATAAGATATGCAGATGACCTGGTGTTAATAACAGACACAGGAAAGAAATTACAAGAATTCCTACAGGATGTAGTCTTGGAAACCTTTTTTTTTAGAAGAAAAGATTTTGTTTGTGTTGAAAATCATGCATTTTTAGTAGCCTTTTCTTGATTGTGTGTAAAATGTCCTTTCTGTTAATCATTTTCTTTAACACTTCCTTGTTGCTTACTCGCTCTGTCCATGGAGTTCTCAGCATCCTTTTGTAGAACCACCTTTCTGCTGCCTCCATTTCTTTTTTCGGGCTTGCGGCCGCATCACGCTAAAACACTAGTTCCCACACAATAAATTAAATTAAGCAACGTCGAGCCTGATCAGTATCTAGATGGGTGACCTCTTCTGGATATCAAGTGTTGTATGCTTGTATGTGCGGGTGGTGAAATGGATAATGGCTCGGAATTGTTAATCGAGGAGCCGAGTTCCAATTCCAGTTAAGTTCGTTATATTTACTTACACGCAAATGTGAAATGTATGAATCCACATCTCCCCCAGGCATGTGTTAATTAGTAAGAATCTTTTCACTAAAACCATTATTATCCCCATTATTCCGTTCATATCTATCTATCTATCTATCTATCTATCTATCTATCTATCTATCTATCTTACTCGTTAATATCTATCTATTTATCTATCTCTCCCCCTCTCTCTCTTTCTCTCTCTCTCGATATATATATATATATATATATATATATATATATATATATATATATAATTAGATAGATAGCTGCGTTACATACTTAGCTATTTTATATTTGACCACTATATACAGTGTGCAATGGGTAAATTGTCGCCATTTTATATTTTTAATTTCACGCATGCGCGTTATTTTCGATTTTGTCGGCTGCGCAGTATATTAGAATCTGTGAGAAAAAAAGCGCTGTGACACAATTCACTTCGCTAGAAATTTGGAAACAGCATGCTGTACTGCTTGGCATTCGCACCGGAAGCTCCAATACGAACATTTCAGAGAGTTTGGGTGTGAATCTGCGGACAATGCAGGCGATTTGGAAAGAGTTGGGTGAGTTTAATGGTGATTATGAAGGTGTTTGTACAGGGCCTCAGATTCATCACGGAGGCCTACATCAAGTGCTTTTTAGAAAGTATTGCTGCCCTAGGTCTAGAGGGTAGCTGCTGGAAGATTCTATGTCTGGCAACAGGACTCTGCAACATACCACACAAAGCAGGAGAACCCAATCATGGCTGTCAAACAATTTTTGCGACCACATCATGCCTTACATCTGGCCATCTAACTTCCCAGACTGCAAGCCCTTGATTATTATGCTCGAGGCGCAGTTGAGCGAGAGACCATCAAAACTTCTTGTAACACTAAAAATGAACTAAAAGCAACTTGAGCAAGGAGACTGTCTAGAAGAGTTGCAGGAGATTCCGAAGTCGCCTGGATGCCGTGGTTGAGGCCAATGACGATTTTATTGAATAAAATTATTCTTTACTATTTCAAGATATTTTTCTGTAAATTTTGTAAATATATCTGTTAGAATGAGATGTTATTTTCATTTTGCGTCATTTAGACGACAATTTATCCATCGCACCCTGTAATATTAAATTCGTAGTGGAATTTAAAGTTTTATATTCTGAATGCTGGTGACACCTGAGCAGATAGATTAAACTCCGAACGTAAAAAAGGAAAAAAAAAATGGAAGCCCCTTTTTTTGTCTTAAATTTCAAAGCCTCAAAATAGAATATACACCCTATATTTGAATCTTTAATTCGGATCTAACGCGGCTTTGTTGGATAAAAAGAAATATCTAATAACTCGAGAAGTTCCAAAATGGAAACACCGCCGGAAGTTGCTAAACCACCGAAGTGTAAAGAAATTCGTTGAAGATTTTGGATGACATTGATACAGTGTAAATTGAGAGAATGTGGGAAATTATAAGAGAAAAAAAATGAAGAAAAAAAATCCGTCATTGTCAAGCGGGGGAAATTTTAGACATTTTTCCAGCGATGAATTGTCAGAAAGCTTAAGTATCAAAGCCTAAATGAAGTCGTAAAACATATGACAGCACAGACTAGACATAATTAAATAAAAGATTGGACTTTCGTAGATCATTAAATAGAGCTAGGATACCCACTTCCCTTTGAAATGTTTTTTTTTTTTTTTATGGGAAGAGGAGGAAGAAGAAGAGTGGAATAGTAATGAACCGTATTAGATTGAGTTTTTTTTTTACCTCTGGGTGGAAGCAGTGTAGAAATCATAGCAGAGAGAGAGACAAAGATAGAGAGAGAGACAGGTAGATAGATAGAGAGATAGATAGAGAGATAGATAGATAGAGAGAGAGATACATAGAGAGAAAAATAAAGGGAGAGAAAGAGAGAGAGAAAGAGAGAGAGAAATATATATATAGAGAGAAAGATATAGAGAGAGAAAGAGAGAGGGGAAGAGGGAGAGAAAGATATATATAGAGAAAGATACAGAGAAAGAAAGAAAGAAAGAGAGAGAGAGAAAATAGAGAGAAAGATAGAGAGAGAGAAAGAGAGAGTGATAAAGAGAGAGAGAAAGAAAGAAAGAGAGAGAGAAAAAGATAAAGAGATAGAAAAAGAGAGAGAGAAAGAAATATAGACAGAAAGAGAAAGAGAGAAATATAGACAGAAAGAGAAAGAGAGAGTGAAAGATAGAGAGAGAGAAATATATATAGAGAGACAGATAGAGAGAAAAAGATAGAGAGAGAAAGATAGAGGAAGATAGAGAGAGAGATAGATAGATAGATAGATAGATAGATAGATAGATAGATAGATAGATAGATAGATAGAGAAAGATAGAGAGATGGAAAGAAAGATAGAGAGAGACAGTGGTGGTGACGGCATTTGTTTGGAATACTTTTTTTAAATACATATTTTCCTTTATTTTTTAACTTTTAAATCATATTTAATTTATCTGTCATCCAATGTCTGGGTCAGTTTCATAATTCGATCCTGAAATCATTTTTAGTCTTCGGCCATCTTGTGACTCACTCATGCCAGAATATTATATGTGTCTGAGTTTTAGATAGTAATAGACGTTTCATGGCAAAAGAAAAAAAAAAGAACCGTGTAAGCTGGTATCATGCAAAAGAATTATCATACACTTCTGTTTCTTCTGTTCTAGTAGAGCAGTTTAAAGATCGGATGTTTGAGCAGTCTTTCAGTGAGGTCATTTCAGAGAGGTCATTTTAGAGAGGTCATTTCGGAGAACTACTGCATATGTTGAGCGTGACGCGTTGGTTGGATGCATCCTTTTGGTCAAATGGATATCCATACAGTTGTAGACCAGGTTCTGGACGGCCACTTCGTACAGACGATCAACAAGATCCTTACATCTATCTATCTATCTATCTATATTACCTGATAGGTATTATATAGTTTTGATCTTCGCACGCACGCACACACACACACGCACATACGCACACACACACACACACACATATATATATATATATATATATATATATATATATATATATATATATATATATAGGATTAAATTATTCCTTGAATTTATTTTTGTCGAAATGGATTATATTTCCACCACCGAAATCTCTCTCTCTTTCTCTTCTTCTTTTTTATCTATCTCTCTCAGAATTTATTATTTTCGAAAGAGATTATATTTCCTCTTCCGAAATCTCTGTCTCCCCTTTCTCTCTTTTTCTCTATCTCTGTCTGTCTCTTTCTCTCTTTCTCGGAAATAGACAACACACTAGTCCCCGGTCTTTTGAACAACAGTACAGATTCATCCATTGTTTCCTGTTTCGGATTGGGTTTCTGTTCCTTTTAAAGTCTTTCATTCCCTTTCATTCTTAGTAGCCTCTTGCTTCTTAGTGGCTTTATCGCCTTGATAAAAACACTCCTCTTTTTAACCTCACAATATAAAGAATTTAAAGTATTGTGTGATATAAATTAATATTTTGCCATTAGTATAATGTCTTTGGTCTTTCATACAAAGCATTTATCAGAACTGTTATATTTCCTTTTGAGATATCTGAGGAGGAAGCTGCATTTAACGCAGCATACTTAGTTGTCAAGGCATGCAATTCATCATGTCTTGGATATACACGTTGCATAGCATAGAGTTCCATGTTTCATCCAAAAGATTATTTATGTTCTAATAACCTTCAATATATACCGTAAAGAAAATACATCATCCCGAAAATAAGTATATATTTATCTGAACAATAGGTTCTAAAGAACTAAATCTGCGTAATTTTTCATCTTCTATTTGAAATTCAGACAAAAAAAAAAACAAATAAATCTATGAAAACTGGGCCTAAAATCAATCAATTTTTCAGGCTGCAGATCTCATTAATCATAAAGTTCAACATTCACTCTAAAGATTTCAATGTGGAGATGTCGTGAAGTTTATAAATGCCGTGGAATTAAATCAACATTAGATGACAACATATTATAAAGCATTCTTCAGAAAGCTCTCATTAAATTGTAACTGTGAGAGGTCGAGTTCCATAAACAGTCAATTTTCAATCATTAATTACAGATAAGTTCTTGAAGATTTAACAGAACACGGATTACGGGATATGTAAACGATTTTCACATATTGCTGTAGACCAGCTCCTGCCAAACACGTTGTAGCATGTCTCCAGCGCCTCAGTGATTCTCTGTTTAAGTTCCTCTAGACTTATAGGAAGGGGGGTGATATTGACCTGTCTTTTCAAATAGCCACCCATTTTAAAGGATTGCTGAATGATTTTGTTGCATGAGCGTAAGAGGATGACATAAGTGTAGATTCTGAGGATATGTATGATAGATAATGTATGATAGATAATTTACATGCCGATATAAAGTTCCATCTATAAAAAGATGATAATGAGTCAGATATCGTTACGAATGTGTTATGGTCCACGTCCTTGTACTACGGTGGAAGGTAGAACCAATAAAGAAGAACTCGAACACGGGTATGGAATAACACAGATATATTACAAACAGGAAAATATACAGAGAAGTAGAAAGTGTTAGTACGAACAATCAGGTTTAGTAGAAATTGTCTGAACGCGACTCTGTTTCGGACTGCCTCTGACTCGACTGACTGAGTCTCTCGCTCTGACTGACTGACAGACTGACTGACAGACTGACTGACGGACTTCACTCCAGACTTCAGACTGAACAGTATTTAGTCACCCCTCCCCCGCACGAGGGCATCATGTGGCACAAGGCCGGTTTAACGTGGGATCTCCGGACCCGTGGGTTCAACCAAAAATATGCCCTTTGAACCCGTATAAACGGGTTCAGGGTCGGTTTACCTCCCCGAAAGAGACTCCGTCCTTCGGCGTAGCCTCGTTCGGGTTCCTCCCCGCCCGAAGGTAGAGAGTTCAACCGATCAGCCGGTCGTCCGACTTCAGACTGAACTTTCTGCTTCCTCTTGAGGCGCAGTATTTATTACGTATGGAATCGTCCATTCTGTTATTATGCGTAAGGTCCCATAACAGAATGTTTCCACAAATTCTGTTCTCTTCGCACGTGAAAAAAGAGACTATACACCAAACAGTTGCTAAAATACAGCTGGGAAATGACTCGTCGAGTAATGAAAACTTTCGAATATCTGGAAAGGAAAAGTAAATGAAACCAAACTCTGCATCTTTACTGGTCTAAACAATAGGTTCTAAAGAACTAAATCTGCGTAATTTTTCATCTTCCATTTGAAATTCAGACAAAAAAAAAAAAAAAAAATAGAAAATTGGGCATAAAATCAATCACTCAATTTTTCAGCCTGCTGATCTATTAATCATGAAGTTCAAAACTGATTCTAAAGATTTCAATGTGGAGATGTCGTGAAGTTTATAAATGCCGTGGAATTAAATCAACATTTGATGAAAACATATTATAAAGCACTCTTCAGAAACCGCTCATTAAACTGTTACCGGGAGAGGTCGAGTTCCATAAACAGTCAATTTTCAATCATTACTTACAGACAAGTTCTTGAAGATTTTTCAGAACACACATTACAGGACATGTAAATGATTTCCACATATTGCTGAAAGAAAAAAACACCTTGAAGGTTTTATTTAATAAATCCAGTTTATGTAAACAGTCAGTTCTCTATCATTACCTTAAAACCATTTCTTGAAGATTTTTAATATCTAGGTTACGTAAATATTCAGTTTTCAATCATCACCTTCCAACTACTTCTTTAAGTTCGTTTTTAATAACTGTAGTTACGTAAAATACTTTTGATCATTATCTTAAAATAACTTTTCAATAACTCGGGTTATGTAAAGAGTGCATTTTTGTTTGGCACTTTAAAATAACATCTTGAAAGCTTCATTTTTTTTTACCAGGGTTAGTGTCATGGGTCCTTACCTATAACTACAGAATGAACTTTTCCTAACACTATGTATACTACGCCTCTCAAGAGAGAGGGACGAATCGAGTCGAGCCGATAGTAGTTCACTCCAAACCAGACTGACAGTCATACTAACACCTTCCACATCTTGTATTATTATTTCGTGTAATATACCTTCGTTATTTCTACTCTTGTGTTCATGTTGTTCTTCCTTGGTTCTAACCTGGACCATAACAGTTAGCTAAACGTTTAGTTTTTTATTATTACATTAGAATAACTTCTGAAGACCATTTAATTTTTTGTCATTACTTTAAAATAACTTCGATATGACCTTTAACTCGGGTAAATAATTAATTTTTTGTCATTTTAAAATATCTTCTTGATGGTCTTTGATAAGTCGGGTTAGGTAAACAGTTAATTTTTAATCATTACTTTAAAATAACTTATTGAAGAACTTTAACAGCTCGGGTTACATAAACAGTTAATTTTTGATTATTACTTAACTTCATTAAGACCTTTGATAACTCGGGCTACATAAACATTTTTTGTCATTATTTTAAAATAACTTCTTTAAGACTTTTTAAAACTCGGGTTAGGTAAACAGTTAATTTTTTACCATTAAGATAACTTGTTGAAGACTTTTGATAACTTAGGCTATACAAACAGTTAATTTTTAATCATTACTTTAAATAAATTCTTGTAAACTTTTCTATATTCGGGTTAGTTAAAAAGTTCATTTTTTTTTTCATGACTTTTAATCAATTTCTTGAAAATATTTGTTAGAAACATAACGGTATTTTTATGTTTAATTTTTGTAGCCTCGAGGAGTCTGTACATATTTTTCAAACTTAAAAGGAGGAAATTGTATCCTGAATAAAAAAAAAAGAACAAAATAATTGAAAATTTACTGTTTATTCCTGTACGTACCTTCCAGGCAAAACAGAGTTGTTTCCCTTGTTTATAATTGAATCATTAAAATGTACTTATTTTACAGACGCAGTGATTGTTTGCCAATGCTGCTTCTAAACATGGACTTGGTTCGGTAGGTTAAAAATTAAAACGTATAGACTTACACGCCAGTAAGCTGCCCTGGGGAAAACCTTTTAAAGCTATTGTGTATACAAAGCGAAAAGATGAGACTCACTTATTCGACAACACCTGACGCTTAACTGACAAAGAAAATGTCAAAACCACAGTACAGCTTCTAGCGATCTCTCTGGGGAGAAAGAAGTGTCTATTATGTGTCCTCGGTTAAGCGTTCGCAGTGGCAGACAACGGGAAAAATATTAAGGCCCTGGACAGACTCTATCTTCAAAGAGAAAAGAAAAGACAAGTATTCGGTTGAAGGGTTTTTGACTTCTGGTTTCTTCATGTCAGCTGTCTGTGACAGCAGAAGTTTCTAAATTTCTATCAACTGACATCTTGTTTATCATTACCATGTTACAATATATATGTATATATATATATATATATATATATATATATATATATATATATATATCATCCTAAATATAATACACCCCACACACACAAACACACACACACACACATATATATATATATATAAGTTTTTGTGTATAACAATTGAGGAGCTGTTTGCACAATGTTGACAATAGACGCACAGAAGTCGTGACCCCATTCGCGTCCACATTCAAAAGAGCTACCGCGCTGACAAACTAGAAAGAAGCCCCTTCTTTCCCCCTCTCTGCGAACTACGATCAAAGCGAAAGGAATGATGGAACGTAGCCCCCTAAAAAAAAGATACACAACTGCAAAGAAAGAATGAAAGAAAGAAAGAAAGAAAGAAAGAAAGAAAGAAAGAAAGAAAGAAAAAAGAGAAAGAAAGATAGGAGAAATAGAAAGTGGTAGAGAGAGGAGAGAAATATATTTCAGACAAAAACTGGACGTGGTTTATATTTTGTTTTAGCTTGAATTAAACTTCACCTAAAATTATTTCTTCTTGGATTGTCGGATCGACTATCACTAGCCATGGTGTTCTAATTTCTCAGCAAATTTGACTCTCAAGAACACCAAAGGCGTGTCACAAAATTTCGCGTACAAAAGCTATTAGGATAGAATATTTCCTAATGGTTTTACAAATTGTACAGGAGTCAATTATTAACATTAACAACGAACAATTTTAAATTAAATTACACAATTATACTTGAATTAAACGAAAATTATTTACACTATAATACATATTACTTATGATAGATCCCTTCTTGCCGTCCATTTTGACGGCCCGGGTATACTAGCATATATATATATATATATATATATATATATATATATATATATATATATATATATAAATATTATTTATTTAAAATATGTTTCCAACTCGCGACATAAGAAGTCTCATGTTTCAAAACAAGAGCCGAAAACTTCAATATAATTATTTGAATTAAATTGAGTTAAAGTAAGCTCTGTTTCATCTTCAAGCAAAATTTTTTGGGGAATCAATTAAAAAAACCTAAAAAATGCGAACAAACTGAGAAGAAAACCTTGCGTCGTGGTCCGGTTTTATTGAAACATTGATGAATCATTGATAAGTGTGGAAGTTGTTTTGAATGTCGAGGGGACGTATTTGGGTAGAATGATAATTATGTCAAGTACTTGCAGAAATTTCACAATGACTCTTTCCATATTTAAGGACAAAACCCAAAACAATATATTTTAACTGAATATTACGCAAAATAAACAATGCATATCTCTGTGAGATGTCTAATGTTACCAGAACAACAGTGTCCTGGGTATAACGACAGACTACAACCGGCAGCAAGGCCTCTGATCGGGAGGTTTTGAGAAGCGTGGAACCATCTGTTAATTGCTGTTGTTCCTAGGCCCACTCTAACCTGGTATGGTAGCACCAGTTAGGTTTCCATCTATGGGTAAAATAGTCAACACACAAACTTTGGTCAAAACACTTTGGAAATGAAAAATATATTTTTATATAAAAAAATACCAGCAATACATTTTTGAAAAAAAAAATATTATCAGGAATTTATTTTAGAAAAAAAATATATTACCAGCAATAAATTTGACTGTCGACAAAACCCATCTTTACAAAAATACATCAATGACACCTGATCTGAAAAATGATTTATCACAAAGAATACATCTTCTATTCATACGAACCTATCCTTAAAATCTCGTAGGCATTAAATAACCCATTGAGGTTGATAAACAGTAAAATAAAATAAACCAAACCAACCTGGTTATATCTTTTGTTTATCTTTATTATTATGGAATATTACGTTGTTATTACTTTTCTGACGACGGGCGAGTCCATTGTTACGAACAGAAAAACAGACAGAAGAACTCACACTTTATCAGCATATATAACTAGTAGTACTGATATTCAATGTTGGCAAAGCCTGGCTGCCCTATTGAGAGTTCTATATTTACCTGAAAAGAGACAGGTATAATGTTAATAATTTAAACAGCTCGATAACAATAAACATTTCCATAGTTGTTTATTTAATATACGGCTTGTTATCAACCTATACAATAGTTATTAATGTGTGTTTATTTACATATTCCTTGTCCTATTTGTACTGGGAAGGGAGATAAATCAAATTTGTAAATTTATGAGTTATCACTTTCCTTAATCGTTTTAATAATCTGTACAAATAAAACATCTATTACTATTTCGACAAAATTAGTTCCCTAACGAAATGAACCATTTAAATAATCACTTCCTTTATCCTACGTTTTTTAGATTGCAGTCTAATTTGTTCGAGACTTTCATGTGAGGCACTCAGATAATTTTGTCTATTAAGTGATAGTCTTGCTTTACTTGGTCTTGAAATAGTCTTTGTTGTTCATTTGCTAATATTTTTCTTTCTAGAGATATTTTCATTTCACTGTTGATAAAAGTTTTAACATGAAAATATATGAAAAACGGATTTATATAATACCAAGATTAATCAATGAATCATAAATATCACTGAATATCTAAAATTATAAAAAAAAGGATTAATTAATCGGTTGGTTGGCCTCTATTTTAGTCGGGAATCTCCGCTTTATAGAATCTCAGTAATTTTTTAAAACACTTTGGTTTCATTGTATCTCATAATTAAAACTGTAGTAGAATACAACAGCTGTTGTATTCTGGAACACTTATATGGCTTGTAGTCTACCAACTGGTGTGTCTACCTACATGTATATCTTGATTAGCCTATGAACGTTTCAGTCGATATTCGTTTGCGTAAACAAGCAACAAAAATAAAACAACAGGCATCCAGGTCCCAAATTAATAAACGTGCCTTAAAGGAAATCGAACAATGTTAAGGTTATAATGTCTATTATTTCTTTTTGCCTTTAATGTTAACGATCATTTCTCTCCACGATATCCTGTTTTAACGCGATCGAGCTATGGAAGATGGATTATCTTATATTTACTTCTCCCTTTATGGACATTATTATCTCCGTGATATAACACTGGAGATCACGGAAAGGAACGGAATGGCTGAAAAAAAAAAAAAAAAAAAAAAAAGCAAAGAAAAGTGACTAACATGCTTTATTCATAGAGAGACTTTTATATCACTAAGATACAAATACACACACACACACACACACACATATATATATATATATCTATATCTATATATATTGTGTATATTTAGGCAGAAATTTTTCATTGATGCAGGTTTCATTAAATAATATAGACAAGTTTTGTCTATTTATTTTAAGTAAGTTCCTTTCATATTGTATGATAAGTATAATAACATGAAAACAATAAACAAAACCTTAAAATTCTTGAAGCTATATCCATAAAACAGTTGAAACCTAACCTGAAGAAAATAAACTACGAAATCACCACAGATATCCTTAAATTACTATAATTGATAACAGAAGCCATTGGTTTATACCAACGACTTCCCATACTTAATATTTCTCGTTTTCACTCTCGCGTGGTCATGTGTGACGTCACGAGCTGCGACGCGATTTTCGATTTCGCGTCTCGTATACACGAGTTAGTCGTTGCTTTTAAATTTTTCACGCAACAAACACAGACTATCATTATTGTTTCGTCCGTGTATTGATTGATATATTGAAAAGTAATTGTCATCTTTGATAATGGCTTATGTAAGCCGAAAGCTTAGATCTGTTTAAACTTGTATCAATATGGTGATTTTCTTTCATCTTTCAATGATAATGTTATTAAGCTTATCAGACAATATGAAAGGAACTTACTTAAAATAAATAGACAAAACTTGTCTATATTATTTAATGAAGCATGCATTAATGAATAATTGCTGCCTAAATATACACAATATATATATATATATATATATATATATATATATATATATATATATATATATGATTAACTTTTTTGGCTGCACTTATGTCTTGATAATGACTGAGCTGCTGGATCTTGATATGTCGAGAAAAATCATCAGCTGAGACCTCCATATATCATGCATCAATGGCGATTTCCTTTCGTCTTTCAATGATAATGTTATTAAGCTTATCAGACAATATGAAAGGAACTTACTTAAAATAGACAAAACTTCTCTATATTATTTAATGAAACATGCATCAATATATATATATATATATATATATATATATATATATATTTCACACGGAGAGAATAACATATCTCATATATCTACACAGCAAAAAAAAAAAAAAAAAAAAGAAAAGAAAAAGAAAGAAGAAACAAATATGGAGATAATCCTGTGTCTGAAGAAGCCATGTTTAAGACTCCAAATAAAAAAGAGCCGGATTCATTTATCACAATCGAGGACATATTCCATTCAAAGGGAAACAGTGAGTTTTGGATAACTGAGAACTGAGAACTACGAGCTGGAGTTTCATTGTACACCTAGGAAAATATATTCCCAAAGAGAAAAGGCACAATGGGAAGTTAGCTACTGGGGGAGATAAATTTAGCCTCAGCTTGGCCTCTTGGTCCAGGCTAAAAGAAAGCAACCTCGCGTTAAGGCTGCTGTAAACAAACTGAATTTGACTGCCGCTTTCGTCACTACATGGTGACCTTTCTAAGTGTCTGACATATGATCTACGTGACTTGTCTCCTCCAGATGGTGATGAGCCTTCTCTATTCCTACACTGTATTTTATAGCTATTAATAAATTTTGTATTTTTGCTTCGTTTTGTTCTGTTGCTTCAAGTCTCGTCTTCATCTGCGAGGAGATTGTCCAGTATTCACTGCCATATAGCAGGACTGATATTATGTCACAGTTCAATACCCATTAATTTTAAACAAGCAATCCAAATAAGATGAAAGTAAACTAGAAAATTATTTAAAAAATGGCATTGCTTTATCGAAGAACTACTGAAAACTTCTGTTTGTTAGGTCTCTTTTAAGTTGATAAACAAACATAGTTTAGAAAATATCACTGATAGTTAACACTAATGAGTATATTTATCACAGAATATCAAATATGTTATATCGTTCCAAAATGTCTTCATATTCGTCGTAAACGGAGGAAAAAGATCGCTTGTTATTTTTAAAGCCACCAAAACTAAACTTCTCTTTATAAATAATCTTTGCTATCCATCAGCATGGCTAATGCTAACCTTCAAGAAAGTAACTTCTCGGGCTAACGTTCTCAGTTGACATGAAGTGGAAAGATTATATTGAATACATCACTCGTTCACATGTTGGTTCACTGTGTCGAGCAAGACAATTTTTCCCACCAGAATCTATCTTACATATTTATAAGTCTACTATTCGTCCATGCTTATAATATTGCGTGAGCTGATAACGATTAAAAATATCTGATCATTGATAATCAGAGTCTCTCACGTGGTGTTTAAAACTATGCTAGGTCTATATATTGGAGGGTTTGAGCATAGAATGTAGGCTGGTTCTTTTAGCCGTCTTATTTTCTACTGTTGTTTTAGATCCTATTACAGTGTAACCCGGATATAAGAGAAACCCGGATATAAGAGAAACCCGGATATAAGAGAGATTGTCTCTGGTCCCAAATTAGAACCTGTGTTAATGTATATAAAATAGACCAAACCCGGATATAAGAGAAACCCGGATATAAGAGACTTCTTCTCCGGTGCCGACATCTCTCTTATATCCGGGTTACACTGTAAAGTGTAACCCGGATATAAGAGAAACCCGGATATAAGAGACTTCTTCTCCGGTCCCGACATCTCTCTTATATCCGGGTTACACTTTACAGTGTAACCCGGATATAAGAGAAACCCGGATATAAGAGAAACCCAGATATAAGAGAGATTTTCTCTGGTCCCAAATTAGAGCCTGTGTTAATGTATATAAAATAGACCAAGCCCGGATATAAGACATCTCTCTCATATCCGGGTTACACTGTATTCTGACTTCATCCTCAAGGAGTAACTGTGTTCCACCGACTTATTTCAGTAAATTTAGAAAATATTGTAAAAACGTCATAATGCCAGCGGATGGTTTGCAGATGAAAGAATCAGTGTCTGGGAGTTGAAGTTTAATAATTTTTTTCTTTCCTTTTTTTCTTTACTCTCTCCCTCTTTTCTCCAAAGGCATGCTGATTTCACTCAATTGATAAGTCATGTTTTCGGCATGAATTAGACAAATCTCTCGTAAACTGGTTGCGGGGAGAAAAATTGTTTTTTAATTTTTATGTTTGGCCACTGACCGAATTTTCACTTAGTAATCAGAAAAGCATAACAATAACCACACACATACAGACGCATACACGCACACATACACACGCATACATACACACACAGATCTGAGCATAAACAAAAGAAAATAAAAAATAAATAAAATTTAAAAAAAAAAAACAAAAAAAAACACCATAAACAAAAGGAAGATTCGTGCCAGCAATGATTCCTCGTTTTTTAGCAACCTGCTGTGTAATGACCGACGTCTTCGCAGTTGCCGTCAAATCCTGACTCGGGCCCGTCTGTTTTTTCTACTGATTTCACTGCTCATTTTGACGACCTTTTAAGACTGCCGACAGCGAGAGAAAATCATGACAGACTAAAAGAATATGAGACGGGGTAACAATAACAAAAAAAAATAATAATGGGAATTTCAGAAAGCTAAGTGGTTTTTATTTACAACAATTTTTATGTATTTTTTTCCATTCGATGATTTATTTTTATTGCCCCCCCCCCTTTTGGGGAGGGGGCATTTAGCTCTGTTTACATGGAAAGCGCCCGAAGAGAGAATTAAGTAGAAGTGGGGACAAAAGTAGAGGAACGAAATAAATAAGAAAAGAAAGAAAGAAAGAAAGAAAGAAAGAAAGAAAGTAGAAGAAAAGAAAAAAGAAAATGTACCGTGTCCCTACAGGATATTGGCGATCATGGCTCTCCACAATTTCCTGTCCTTTGTAGCTCTTAATAATTTTTGTCTTTTTGCCATCTCTCCCAAACCCTGCTCCACCATCTATTCGCTCTTCATGTAGGTTGTGCATTGTTTTCCTTCGGCCTGTTTTACCTTCAATCATATTAGTTCTGTCTTTTACAAATTCACATGTCAGTACGATGCAGACTATATAGGGAGAATATGTCAAAGGTTGGAGACACGGACTGACCAAGTTCCCGCCAATATTCGCAAGGGAAAGGTAGGCAATTTACATCGGTTTATTACTGTATCAAGTTCAACGATAGCTGAACATTTGATTAAAAACCAGCAGTCTTATCGCCTAGACATATTCTCAGTGCCGAGTAAGACTAATACTGATTATTAACTGAAGGTTTTGGAATTAATATATATTAAGTCCTACCAACCATCTCTTCGTAAGCAGGAAGAGTGGTTGGTGAGCTTAAAACGTAATTAACATTTAATCTTACATTTGTTGTATATAACATTATTCTGTTTAAATTATATTTAATCGTTTGCATATTTTTTTTTTGCTCTGATGACAGATAAATTTGTTTAATTGTTTTTAATCGTTATATTTCGGTATTATCAATTTACGGTAATAAATTTTGTTGTCACACTTTTTTGTTATGAATCTTCATGTAACATGTCTGTTTTGTATCGCAGTAATACCATTTGTACCCTTGCGAAAAGACTCAATAGATAAGTTCAATTATTGCATTTTCGATTCCTTCTAAAGTCTACTACAATTCTTGACATTTCCTACACTAATCTATGTGCACAGAGTAACTCTCTACCTGCAGTGGCTCTTGCGCCTTGTATTGTATGAGCATTAGTAAAAAAAAGAAAGAAAAAAACGAAATAAAAGAAGAAAGATAGAGGAAAATTATAGAAAATCAATGGAAAGAAAAGTATGACGATAAGAATGAATGAAAAAAACACAAAGAAAGCAGGAAGGAAGGGAGCTAAGAAAGAAAGAAAGAAAGAAAGAAAGAAAGAAAGAACATCAGTGAAGTGAATCTCTATCTATAAAAGGCAGGATATGTGTGTGTGTGTGTGTGTGTGTGTGTAACGAATGCACGGCCGCAATTTTCGACGGATTTGCATCAAAATTTACAAGCACATGCTCCAAGTTAGCGGGAAGGCCAACACCGACTTTGCATTTCCCAACTCCCATCGATAGTGGAAATAATCGATTTTTTGATGCTTCTACGGCAGTTTTCATGTAGTTTACGGCCATTTTCTACAGGCCAGAGTGAGAGCCAATAGCTGGCTGCCACGAATAGGCAGGAAGATTCTATTGGCCAGCGAGAGAGCCAACAGCTGACTGACACGAATGTTAACTAGCATGTTAGCATGCAAAAAAATTCGATAGCTGCATTTGTCACAAGTGGGAAAAATTTAAATCTCCATGGCACTTTAATCCAATTGGCTCATTCGCTTTGCTTAAACTCAACGTTGATTCTGATTCCACAGAACTGGGTTGGGTGTGAAAAAGTATTTGTTGTTAACATTCTTTTTTCATTCGGTTTTTCCAGTTACGAGTCCTTTTTTAAAGTTGATCGTTTTGTGTTCATTTTGTTTAGTTCTTTTTTCGTAACAGATTTAATGTTTAGGATAGAGCTTAGAAAAAATTCGCAGTGTGAGATAGGCAAGAAGTAAGGTATGTAGCAACATCAGCACGGAAAAGGGCACTCCTTTAAAGGCAAGGAAGAGCAAAAATATTTTAAGTCAAGTGATAGCGATTGCTGTATGAGTCGTACGATTTTTGAATCAAGCACGGGCAACGCCGGGCCATGCTGCTAGTCTTATATAATCAGGAAACAACTGCTGTAGGAACGAACAAAGAAAGAAATAAAGAAAGAAAGAAAGAAAGAAAGAAAGAAAGAAAAGAAAGAAAGAAAAAGAAAGAAAAAAAAAGAAAAAAAAAGAAAGAAAAAAAAGAAAAGAAAAAAAAAAAAGAAAGAAAGAAGAAAAGAAAGAAAGAAAAAAGAAAGAAAGAAAAAAAAAAGAAAAAAAAAAGAAAAAGAAAGAAAAAAGAAAGAAAGAAAGAAAAAAGAAAGTAAAAAGAAAGAAAAAAAGAAAGAAAGAAAGAAAAAAGAAAGAAAGAAAAAAGAAAGAAAGAAAAAAGAAAGAAAAAAAGACGTCTTAAGGGGAAATAAAAGAAGCAAATTAGTAATGAAGACATGAAAGAAACAATAAAATAAAGAAAAGCAAACACAAAAAAAAGATCATTTCCTTCTTCATTTTAAAGAATAAAAATTGAACTGGAAATAAAGAAAGACGGATGAAAGAAAGAAAAAGAAACATACGTACCGTGTATGTCCTTCTCGTATTTCGCCTGCTTTCACGATAACAGGCTAAAAAACTCAAAATGAAAATAAAAACTCTACCGCCACAAGTCATGCATGTCAGCTACCAATATACGCAGTTGAGTGAACATCAGAGCCACTTATAATAACATTATCTCCAGATCGAGGCCAAATGATAGTGTAACATTCAGAAAAGCAATTATGATTGATGAGGGGACAAAAGAAAACGAACGAGATGACAGAAAACAGCGGGTGTGAAACCGTGACCCCTGCTGACGGTTCGCTACCCCACAGGCTCACTACACATAATCAAACAATAGCGTTTGCACGGATTGTTTTCTGAGTGGTAAAAACGTGGGTGAGGGGTTTGACTAATATCCTTCAAGATTCTAAGCCAACAAAACGTAATAATCAGATTGGGAACGGATAGACACTTCAGACCCAAGCCAATTCTAAAAAATGGACACTGAAGTGGACACCGAGTAGCGACAGTCTGTTTTATGATTGAACGCAATCTTCAGACCATGTGTGTTTGACATTACCTCGGCTACTATAGTTAACCTACTGCCTAAAACATATGGCCTTGAAGTGTGATTGGTGGTCGAAACGGTTGCGTATTTCTCGCGGGAAGTAGATAATTTTGAATAGTTTTCTGATTAATCATTTAGGATTTACGCAATGACTAGACGAGTAAAATATAATTTTGCTCCTCTTTTATTCGGCTTTTCAATGGTGAACTGTGTAGCCACTGTTACCGTCGGTTGAAATCTATAAAATCTTTCAATTGAAGCAATTTTCAGGACGGTGGAGTAATGGATAGCGACTCGGATTGAAAAATCGGAGAGTCGTATCCGTTACATTCACTTACGTCCTAATATCCTACGGGTAAATAGCAGGACAGACCGGGTTCTATAGCCTTGGACGGCAACGGGTCTACCGCAGAAAAGATACATGATCTTCCAAGCGTGTATCACGCGTGGCACATAACTGACTGACTGAAAGAATAAAAAGTTGCATAGAGCAACAAAAGACTGGAAGTTGTGGAGAGCCATGATCTCTCACTTGTTAATAGGACATGACATATAAAAGATACATGATCGTCTAAGCGTGTATCACGCGTGGCACATAACTGACTGACTGAAAGAATAAAAAGTTGCATAGAGTAACAAAAGACTGGAAGTTGTGGAGAGCCATGATCGTTAACTTTTTAAAAGGACATGGCATATAAAACATACATGATCGCCTATGCGTTTATCATGAACGGCACATAACAGACTGATTGAAGTTTCTCATGTCCACTAATTGTTATCGCTCTTTCAAGTATTGACGAGGTCTTCCTCCCTAACCTTTTGTTTGCCATATTTACGATAAAATATAATAGACATACATAAGTACATATATATATATATATATACACACACACACACACACATATATATATATATATATATATATATATATATATATATATATTCATGTATATGTATACATAAATATATAGTTGCGTCTATTATATTAAGCCCAAAATTGAATAGCTTTTATCATCTTCCCAAACCAAAACACACTATTACATAAGCGATATAAACAATTTTTTACTACGTTAATAAAAACACCGATTACAATAATAAATAAATATATAAGATAAGAAATAAAAATAAAAAGATAAAAATAAAAAATAAATAAAAACAAGCAAAATAATTTAACCCAAATAAATAAATAAATAAACGACTTCCGTTAAAATACCCGCCAAAATAGACTACCCACAATGCACCACTGACACGTATATATAAATAGCCGAGAAAAATAACAGCACTCGTGGCCTGACGATTGCATCTAGCATGAAACAGACTGTCGCCTCTAAGTGTTGAATTCTATGTTCACCTTTATATTTACACACGCTCTATCTCTGATATTGAGCACTTTATCCCATAAATATAGCACATCTTAAGACTATATTTCTTCATATATATATATATATATATATATATATATGAAAGGGTGAAATTTTATCAACATTGTCGATTTGTCGGGAAGGTAATTTCTTGTTCTCAAATTTAAAAGTCTTGATAAACCAACATCTTTCGCTTTGTATATAAAACCGAGCAACAAAATAAATCTTTACATTTGCCTTGATAAAGAACGCAAGAGGATGAAACGCGAGGGGTAAGAATAGTTTTTCCTCTTCGCTTTTTATTCATTTTGTTCCTTTACAGACATAATGTATCTGAAAATAATTTACACACACACACACAGACACACACAGACACACAGACAGACAGATATATATATATATATATATATATATATATATATATATATATATATATATATATTGCATGTTTCATTCAATAATATAGACAAGTTTTGTCTATTTTAAGTAAGTTCCTTTCATATTGTCTGATAAGCTTAATGACATTATCGTTCAAAGACGAAAGGAAATCCCCATATTGATACATGTTTAAATCTAATCTAAGATTTCGGCTTGCACAAGCCATTATCAAAGATGACAATTTCAATAAATCAAACAACACACGGACGAAACAACAATGATAGTCCGCCCTTGCTGCATGAAAATTTCCAAGTAATGACAAACTCGTATATACGAGACGCGGAAGCGAAAATCGCGTCGCAGCTCGTGACGTCACACATAACTACGCGAGAGTGAAAACGAGAAGTATTAAGTAAGGGAAGCCGTTGGTATAAACCAATGGCTTCTGTTATAAATTATAGGCATTTAAGGATATTTGTGGAGATTTCATTGTTTATTTTGTTCAGGTTAGGTTTCAACTGTTTTATGTATAAAGCTTCAAGAATTTTTGGTTTTTGTTTATTGTTTTCATGTTAAATATAGTTGTATTGTCAACAAGGATTTTCCAAAATTGAGCACGCGGTCAGGCATATATATATATATATATATATATATATGTGTGTGTGTGTGTGTGTGTGTGTGTGTGTGTGTGTGTGTGTGTGTAGCGGAATATGCGTGTATGAACGAAGAATAAGGAATCTTCAAACACAAATCTACAATTTTCAAAAAATTTTATTTATTTGTGTATTAATTTTCCTTCAAATTGAAAGAAGTTAATTACAAAGATTTTGTGCGAATAACTTAACACAAAATATTTTGGGTAACATTTGCTTGCAGTACAACTGAATGAATTGCGTTAGTATAGGATAAATGGAAAATGTGTCTATATATGTGCAGATCGATGACACAGGCTTACATTGTTTTCACGCTCTGTATGAAATTCCAGCAGTAAGCCGCATGACATTAAGGCCGGAAATTAGTTGCTACTGTCTTCGCATGTAAGCTCGGTAATGGAATGTCATCTCTATCTCTAAACATTATTTGTAATATTGTATACACGAATAAAGATGACATCGATGTGAGTAATTAATTGTGTGTGAGAATTTCCGTTTCGTCCGTGTAACGAACGATCGATCAAACACCCTGGTCAAAGGTTCACTGAAAGACTAGTTAGCAAACAAAAATTGATCATATTTATAATAAAATAATGTGTAAAATTTAGACTGATTAATGTCAAGCTTATTGGCTAATATATATTTTCGCACTTGTTAAATATTCTTTTTAAGGAAGAAAATTATTGGTGATCATATCCTGAAGTTGAACCTCCAAAATTTCATTTTTACGAGATATTTTATCGTCTGTCGATTCAAAGCAAGCTGCGCGTCTCTTACGACGTAACTGGGTGGTCAATATATATGAATACAAAAATTCAAGTGACTGGAGCCTGCCAATGTGCAAATAATGTGTTAATTATATGTATTAGTATTTTTATACACTTCTGAAATGGGGCACTAAACAAACGCACACGCGCGCGCACATACACACAGCGAGAGAGCGAGAGAGATAGAGATAGAGAGAGTCTTCTAAACTATGATAAACAATGCCTGGAAAGATATAAAATAGCAGTATTTACATTATTCGGACAACAGTATTTACATTATTCAGACTATTGTCCTCATCTTTATCGCCAAATATGGCGACAAAGATGAGGACAATAGTCCGAATAATGTAAATAGTGTACATAATACCTCATCTCAGAAATATAGACAGATACTGAAAGGCCGAAACGTTGTAATAAATATGGCGACAAAGATGAGGACAATAGTCCGAATAATGTAAATAGTGTACATAATACCTTATCTCAAAAATATAGACAGATACTGAAATGCCGAAACGTTGTAATAAATATGGCAACAAAGATGAGGACAATAGTCCGAATAATGTAAATAGTGTACATAATACCTTATCTCAAAAATATAGACAGATACTGAAATGCCGAAACGTTGTAATAAATATGGCAACAAAGATGAGGACAATAGTCCGAATAATGTAAATAGTGTACATAATACCTCATCTCAGAAATATAGATAGATACTGAAGGGCCGAAACGTTGTAATAAATATGACGACAAAGATGAGGACAATAGTCCGAATAATGTAAATAGTGTACATAATACCTCATCTCAGAAATATAGACAAATACTGATAGGCCGAAACGTTATAATAAATATGGCGACAAAGATGAGGACAATAGTCCGAATAATGTAAATAGTGTACATAATACCTCATCTCAGAAATATAGACAGATAAAATAGCAGTGACAACAAACTTTTTAAACCGAGACTACCAAAATTCCTCTTTCCAAAAATATTTCTATGCGAGCTAAAACTCCGTATAAGCAAATAAAATTATTCTTACAAAAAATACACGACTCCAGTAATAAAAATACAACAACACAAAATATCAATATATTTTATTGCAACCAGATGCACAATAACTATAATTAGGGCGAATTTGCTATAAGCAAAATAATTAACACCATATTTCTGCTGTAATCCCTGAAAAACATATAAAGTTTATAATACGGGTTGTGCATAAAGTTTGTATGCACTTTAAAGAATTTTTAACTTTATTTGTATTTGCGATAGAAATAATCTGTAAAAAATGTTATAATGTTTAATGTACCTAGTTTTAAGTATAGCTAAAATAACTAATGTGATTTCAGGCATTACTTAAATTTTCAGGCATTACTGTAAAGTTGGTAAATGCTTTCCGTGAACTACAAAATCGTATTACCCTTTGAATTGCTAATAATGGAGAACATGTGGAAAGTTAAATAAATTTAAAAAAAAAAAATATAGATTTACTTCTTTCTAATCCTTTTTACAAATTATTTCTATTGCAAATACAAATAAAGTTATAAATTTTTTAAAGTGAACACGAACTTTATGGACACCCTGTATATTATAGAAAAATGAAAGACGGCAAAGCTCGTCGTTACCAACCGAAATAACCCCACCAAATCTAAACTAGCAGTGACCAATATAGTGTACTAATTCCAATGACTAGTACTGTGGTACTAGTCAAAAAACAATTAGCTATATCGGGCACACTAATACATTCTTAAGTCGATATCTTACATATCACCTCAGGAGGCAAAATGCGATTAAGAAACATTTATCAACCCATAATTTGCAAGAACCTTTAAGGAAAATTCTAGTCGATAACACAAAAATTATTTTCAAATCACATAGTCGCAGACTTATTATTAGAGAAGTATTGCTTATTAAATACCGTTCTCATGTCATCAATCATACACTGTTTAGCATTGAAAACGGCATGTTAAATGTTTTCTAAAAATAGAAGTGATGCCCATGTCAATCAGTCGCGCATGTCACTTGACCACCGAAAGAGGCGTACATATCTCTGCAAGAATTCCACACATTTAAACCACTATGTAGAAGATAAAACATGAAACTCACCATACCAAAAAAAAAAAAAAAAAAATCCTTAATAATGGCTATACAACTTGTCGAAAGCGCTCTATAGACAATTTCTATATTCTTTAACTGCTGAAAAACGGGAAAATGGTAGAACGTTGGAAAAACTCAATAAAAGATTAATTAAATCTTCCTTGTCGGACCTTTTCAATGAAAGATGTTTGAAAGAAAGTTTGCACCCACATATATATATATATATATATATATATATATATATATATATATATATATATATAACTACACTCGTCTCAGAAAAACCTTCGGTTTCTTGATTTGCTAGTGGTCAAATCGATTTCGAAGGAAAAAAGGTTTTAAAAAAAGAAAGAGCTAGGAACATGAACGTATGTCGAAAATAATCGTACAGCATACAGGTGCAAAGCCCCCCCCCAAAAAACCCGATACGAGTAATCAACTTACTAAAAAAAGTGCTTAATACAAAAGTAGAGAGCACACCTAGTCAAACCTCGAGAGTCAGACAAACCTACCAAGGTTTCACCTAAGCGGATCGTCAGGAAAGCTTTAGTTCCATTTAGGTGAAACCTTGGTAGGTTTGTCTGGATCTCTAGGTTGGAATATATATATATATATATATATATATATATAAATATATATATATATATATATATATATATATATATATATATATATATATAAAGTAGTAGTGGCTAGTTAATTTATTCAGTGGCTATATCGACAAATTATGCCAGAGAACAAGTAAACTGTTTAGGTCACACACTTTGTTGCTGATGAAACAGTACCGAGGGTGAGTCATGAAATAAATATCCTAATGATAAAGTTCATTCATTTACATAATTCTTGAACAATGACCTGGTTTGGAAACATGTCTCAGCGTGTGTTTTTTAATGCTGGTTAACGTGCCAATTAACACATTCATGAATATCTATCTATCATAGTCTGTTTCTTTATCTATCTATCTATCTATCTATCTATCTATCTATCTATCTATCTATCTAAATCATTTTACAGCTATCACTATCTATTTATTTCCATCTATCTATCTATCTATCTATCTATCTATCTATCTATCTATAATGTAAATAGTGTACATAATACATAATACATATATCTATGTGAAGTCATTACAGGTCTCTCTTTTTATCACAATATATGTTTTTATATGAATAAAAAAAAATTGTGACCAGTGAATATTGTGTTAAACTTTCCATAAAGGCACTTTTAAAAGCTCAGAGTCCAGATGTGGCAAGAAACTTCAAAACTTGCGATTATATTTCATGCCTCAAAATTCACATCTCACCAAAACTCCAGAAATAAGAACAATTTCCTGTAGACAAAATAATAGAAAAAGAGGATTGAATTAAACAACACTAATGGGATTTTTCATGAACGACAAACAACTTTTAGTTTACACGGCGAAAAGAACTTACCAGTACAGATTGTCCAGGGTATGATGTAAAGAACATCCGGTAGCAAGACCTCTGCTCGGGAGATTGGAGGTTTTCAGGAGACTGGAATCAATTGATGTCGTTACCAGGTTCACCCTGACCCGATGGTAGTAGTACCTGTTAGGGTCCCACCTATGAGCATATAGTGAACCCTCAACCATAAACAAAACAAGGTATCAAGGTATATTTTGATAGTAAAAATACCAACAATAAATTTTTATCTAAAAAATTGCCAACGATGCATACAGTAAAAGTACCAACAATACAGTTTTGAATCAGAATTACCAACAATACATTTTATCATTTACACTATTCGGTCAGTTCGTTCAGTCGTCCTCATTGTTGTTGCCATATTCACCTGAAGGAGGCCGGAACGTACAAAGATCGAAACGTCGTGAATATAGCAACGAAAATGAGGACAACAATCTGAACAATGTAAATAATTACAATACCTGATCTCGGAAATATAGACAGACCCTGAAGAAGGCCTGACGTACAACGACCGAAACATTGTGAATATGACAATAAAGATGAGGACAACAATCTGAACAATGTAAATAATTACAATAAACCCTTGTGAAAATTAATTGAAACAACCGCCTTAGTTTCCTTTCCTTCATCATACAGTCAGTTTTAGACCCACTGGACTGACAAGGTGTTATCGATTTCTATTTTTTCCTCAGATTAGGTCATTTGCAGTGGTGTGAAATGACTGGAAAGCAAGAAGCCGGAAGAAGCGCCAGAGAAGAAACTGTCAGCATAGAACTTACGACTACATCGAGTCATTTCAACTGTAAAATGATTAGACCTTGCTGGCAATCTAGTACTGCGCTTAAATTCATAAAGAAAATATGAATCTGTTTTCGGGGTCTGTGACGAAATTTGTTTGGCCCTGACAAATATTGCATCATCCGTGATTGCATCAGATTTTTATCACGCCCAGACACTATTGTCTCGATTGTCGATTAGTCATCCTATGGCTATTGTCTGAGATGGACGTGACACCAAGGAAGTAACGCTGCCCGAACACACTGGCAAGCCTTACCAATGAGCAAATCAAAGTACTATAGACTGGCCTGGAGACTCTCCTGATTTAAATCCAATCGAGAATCTGTGGTGAATCTGCAAGGAACGACTTCGTGGAATAAACATACGAAGTGCTAACATGTGCATTGGGTCAGGTTTCATTGAAAAAATACGAAAAAAAGGTAAATAATAACGGAATTATTCGTTTTGTTTCAATTAATTTGCTTAAGGTTGTACCCCGTCTCATAAACATAGACACATACATTTTATCTGTAGTTGAAACCATAAAACTGGAATCGGAACCGTGTCCCTTATAGCTAAACTGGTATAGCACTTCAGGCTATATGACGGTTGCGTGTAGGATACAGGTTCGATTCCTGTCGGGGTACACATATTTTCGATGAGATTTTTCGGGCATTCAGGCCGGTAAATGTTGTTAATTCTGTTTAGCTACAAAGGATAGAGGTTCGTTTCCAGTTTTGTGGCTCCAACTACAGATAAAATGTATGTGTCTATGTTTATGAGATGAGATACAACCCTGTGCAAATTACTTGAAAAGATAAAGAATAATTCCGTTATTATTTACACGAAGTCCTTCCTTGCAGATTGACCACAAATTCTCGATTGGATTTAAATCAGGAGAGTAAAACAAATAATATTTATTCAAAAATAATAACATAAGCGTGTTATAACATCACTACAAAAATAGACATCCTGTTTCAACACTTATGGTGCCTTGTCACGTCATCTAGAGGTGTTGAAACAAAATCACTGTTTTTGTAGGGAAATTATATGCTTATATTATAATTTTTGAATAAATATTATATATATATATATATATATATATATTAGCAGTTTAAAAAATATTTGGATCAACTTATAAATTTGAAACTTCGTTGAAATTCTCTACCTCGAATGAAACTGTATATAAAAATCTCGAAAGACTTTCAAAAAATATGTATTTTCAAAGAGATTTTCTTTTAGTCACAGTTTTGTAGATGGGGAAAGAATAAAATCAAAATCTTATTGCTGAGGGAATCAAATTCGTTTCGTAAAACGAACGCACAATTATTTGGTGTATTTTTTTTTTTACTTAACTTGTTTACAAGGAGAGGAAAACAAAATGAAGGAAGCCTCTGGGCTCTTGACGTAGTATAGAGTCTGTTCTCTAAGGAATAAGGTGCGTGTTCGTCAGCAAATGGAAATGCCTTGACCACTATTGCTTCAAACCAAAGGTAAAGCTGAGAATTATTGATTGATTTGACTCTTTGAGTTGTTTGTATGGAATCCCAGAAGCCTGGAGCGCCAGCATTTCACGAGAAATCATCTCCATGTTCACTTTCTTTTATCTTTTTTCGAACATACTAACTTTATTATCCTGCTCGTTGCTTGATGTATTTGCTTTTCTTCCGTATTTGGGTAAGCGAAACTCAGGTTAAAAGCAGGATTTTGACGGTTGATTTTCGAAGGTAGAAACTTTGCCCTTTTTCTTTTTGCCGCGCCTCTTCAGGATGCGGGTGATCATGGCCCTCCACAACTTCTTATTCTTTGTAGCGCTCAGTAAAGATTATCTTATCTTTTTTCCTCTCAATCCCTGTTCTGTCATAGAGTTGCTCGCTCGCTGGGTTATTCGTTGCTTTCCTTTGTGACCCCCACCGCCTTCAATGGGAGATTTAGATTTTCCACAGCCATTTTTCTCATCACTTGTGTGTCTAAGAAATTTCAACTGCTTCATCTTGATTCTAAGTCCAATAATTAAATTTAATTCCATTTCTTTTAAAATTTCCTTGTTACTCACATGTTAAGTCCGTAATATTTCCAGCATCCACATTCTGTTGCCTCAAATTCCTTCTTCATTATTGAGGAGATTGTCCAATTTTTCCCTGACATAAAAATCGATAATACCTAATAATTTAGTGCTATTTTTCTTTGCTTCTAAGTAAATTTTCCTGTTTCTTAATACTTTGCTTAGCTTTTGGAAGGCATCTTTCGCTATTCCAATGCACCTTCTGATTTCAGTGTCGCATTTCTCGTCCACTGTTAGAACAATTCTGAGCTAGACCTCCAATTGGTTGTGAACTGGGGTAGGAATTGGCTGGTTAACTTTAACGCCTCAAAAACAAAACTACTCTTTATTAATCAACACAGATTCTTCCCTGCCCCCATAAGAATGTCTGACGCTCAACTTCTCGAGAGCACCTCTCTGCAGCTGCTCGGTCTCACGTTGACTGCTGAACTGAGATGGAACAAATACATTGAGTCAATTGCTTCGTCCACCGCAAGGAAAGTTGGCTCCCTGTGCCGCGCCAGGAAATTTTTCTCCCCGGAATCGATAGTTCAAATATACAAATCAACCATTCACCCTTGCATGGAGTATTGCTGCCGTATATGGTCTGGAGCCCCTTCTGTTTGCCTCGGGGTTCTTGATAAGATCCAGAGACGGATATGCAATGTAATTGGCCCTGGTCTGACATCTCGTCTACAGTCACTCTTTCACAGACGTGCCGTCGCCTCTCTCTGTCTTTTTTACAAATACTTTCATGGTAATTGCTCCGATGAGCTGCTTTCGCTGGTTTCCAGCCTTCATGAATTCAATCGTCCTATGAGGCTGGCATCTCGCTCTCCCACTTTCACTGTTGAAACTACTAAATGTAGCCGTCTCTTCTACCCCAATAGCTGAATATCTCACACCTCTCGTCTGTGGAACTCCCTTCCCTATTCCTGTTTCCATGAGAGCTATAATCTCCAACTATTCAAATGTAATGTCAATCGACATCTCCAGTTGCCTTGATCTATCCACTATCCTTCTCGTAATCCTTTCCTCTATCACCCCTATCTGCTCTCGCTCCAGATCCTCTGTAACCCCTTGCGTGCTAGTGGCTTCCAGCCTTGCTTGGGGTGAAATGCTTATAAAAAAAAGTTATATTTTTGTCCTTCCTTAAGTTTAGACATCTTGGATTTTTTCTCTTTCTGAACCTATGGAACCAGTGAGATGGTTAATCCTTTTTCTTTCTTTCCTTCGCTACCTTCTGCAGGTGGTCCAGTAAGATACAGTTGTATTTACAGCATTTACTAAAGATCTGTGCATGTTGTTAGGTAGATCGGTAATATAACACAAAAAGAGGATAGGTTTGGTTTCGTTTGCTTTGTTTTACGGCATATCAACCTCAATGGATTATTTAATGCCGACAAAATTTTTATTGCAGGTAATATGTTTTTCTTCAAAGATCTATTTCTGGGAATATTTTTCCTTGAAGAAATCTATAGCTGGTAATTTTTTTTCAAAGAATCTATAGCTGTATTGCTAGTACTTCTTTTTTAAAAGTATTGCTGATAATAATTTTCCCTCAAAAATTATTGCTGGTAATATTTTTTTTATTACAAATTATTTCTGGTATTAAAACCTATTTTTACACAAGTTTGGGTGTCAACTATTTTCCCATAGCTGGGACCCTAACAGGTGCTACCACCCCAAGTCAGGACGGACCTGGGAACATTTAAGAGAAGGTTTCACGCTCCTCCTGATCAGAGGCCTTGCTGTTGGGCGTAGTTTACCCAGGACGGAGAAAGAGGGTAGGACCGGGAAGAGATGCTTGGCGAACGACCACATTGATTCCATGAGGTTCAGAGGGGTGGCCATTGATAACGCTTCCTGATGGACTTGCCTGCTAGGAAATGATTGGTGTACTGAGGATTGTATTGGCACCATATCGCATTACCTTTTCAAAAGACTTTGGTATATCTAAGGTGATTATGCCTTACAGATTCTCTGTGTCAGGACATCAACAAAGAACCTGAAGGAACTAAATATCTACACACATATACAGATATGTAATGAGAGATATAACAGACAACAAATGTATGTTATGTTTTATCAGGAGCCGTTCAAAACTTTGTATGTTGGCTTTAATTTTAGGAGAAAATAAAGACAAAAACTGTCCAACGTTTGGATATATCTTTATTGTATCGTCCATCGATCATGTCAGCTCCCATTAGCCATCATCAGAGTGATTATTAGGACTGTACGACAGAGATGCTCACCGTCAAAGATGGCATCCTGTTTTGTTTACATAGATGTTTGCTTTGAGACCATAACGGAATAGCAGAAACAGTTCGTAAATTCATAATGCGGTTCTATGAAGTCGTACGTGACCACGCGAGAGTAAGAAATGTTGCCAGCAGAAACATGTGTTTAAATGCATTGTTATATCTTGTGACTGGCTTGTTAATCTAATTTTGTTGAGTGTGGGTCGCTTTGTTTTAATGTAAATGGCTAATATCAACTAATATCTGTCTAATATTATGTATAAGGCTATGTTTTTCTAAAAAAATATTGTTTATGGAACTAAGATCAGAAAGGTAACAGGTAAGTCTACAGGAAATCGTGGTTGTAGTAAAACCAATATATGTAGTGGGTTTATTATTAGTATCAGAGATACACTCTCTGAACGGGCATGTAAATTGAAACACTTCATTGTTTGTTTTTTTTTTTTGTACAGGATTTAGTTGTGTGCTTCTAGGGTTATTAGAGACTATGAGGTCAATTGTTTTAATTTTTTATAATATATGATGAGCTTAACTTGTTTATTATTATTGTTGTTTAACATTTCTAACATGTCTTTGAGTGTTGTCTCATTCTGTTTTTATATATATATTTATATATATATATAGATACACCTAGTGAGCCAAATTTCCCTGACGATCCGCTTAGGTGAAACCTAGGTAGGTTTGTCTGGCTCACTATGTTTATCTAGGTCTGCTCTACGGTTGTATTGAGCTCTTTTGTTAGTTAGTTGTTTACTCGTGTTGGGGTTTTTTCTTTGGGCTTCGAACCTGTATCTGTGCGATTTTTTTCGACAGACTTTCATGTTTGTAGCTCTTTCTTCTTTTAAAACCTTTTTTTTCCCTCGAGATTGATTTGATTATTGGCAAATCAAAAATTCGAGGGTTTTTCGAAACGAGTATATATATATATATATATATATATATATATTTAGTTGAACAATCTAGACATGTTATGCTTGTTTTTATTTTAATCCTCTCGAATTCTCGGGTCAACTTCTTAATGTTGATATTAAATTCTTTAAGGAAGGGGCCTTAGATTTACTTTTAATTTCTTTTATTTTCCTAAGTACTTTAAATCTCATCCAAAATCATTTTCAGGGGTGAATTGCTAAGATAAAAAAAATTAATGTAATTGATAGTTGTGATTTTTTTTGTAAATGCGCATGAAACATTCTCTGTTGATATTATAAACACGCATGAACGCGCTACGTTATAAGTAATTCAAAAATTAACTGTTAAAGATATTATGTTTCATCTAAGGGAGGTAACTTTAATTTATATAATTGTATTTTTTAAAATTACAATCTAAGTATTTAAAAACATTGATGTTATAGACATTGCTGTTATTCTTACTATACTTATATTTAACCTTATTTATTGTTGATGTTTTCTTAGAGTGCCTCAAGAATTTGAAATTTTTGTTTTTATATTCATAGTGGAGTATACTTGCGTTGTCAATTAATATTTCTTTATAATCGTGAATGTGAACAGAAATTTTTCTTTCAATGTTGTGCAATTGAATTTGAATCCGACATATGTATTGTAAGTCTCCTTGATAATGTTGTTGTCGTGAAACCAACATTTATATATATTAGGACATTGAATATGTTCTCGCTGTTTTCCAACAGATACCGTTCCGAGAAGTACGTGCGTGTAGTCTCAGAGGGTAACGCATCTATAAAGAAAATAGTATAACCAAGCTTGAAATTCAGTGTATGTCATTTCGCCGAAGTGTAAACAACTTTGTTTTTCATAGCGTCAAACGTCGGATTTCTCGCCAAAGAAAGTGTATTTGCATGGAATTTTACGGCACTACTTTATTCAAAAGAAATCTGCAGTTAAAGCACACAGAATTCTTGTTAACACTTACGGCGACCATGCTCTCTCAGAGATTGATTTAGACACTTTAAAAATAATGATTTTTATGTTGATGGCGACCCGAAAAGTTTGAAGACGAAGAATTGAAGGCATTACTTCATGAAGACTCAAGTCAGGCGCAGAATCATTAGGAGTTGATCCCACAACAGTTTCGAAACGTTTGAAAACTTCAAGGAATGATTCAAAAGCAAGGACATTAGGTGCCATACGAATTGAAACCGAGAGACATTGAACGGCGTCTTGTCAAGTGTGAACAGCTGCTTCAACGGCAAAAAAGGAAAGGTTTTTTTCACCGTATCGAAGCCGGTGATGAACAGTGGATACACTACGATAACCCTAATCGTAGATCGTGGAGTAAGCCCGGCCATGCATCAACATCGACAGTAAAACCGAATATCTATGGTTTGTAGCTTTTGCTCTGTATTTGGCGGGATCAGATGGGTGTAGTTTATTATGAGCTGCTCATACCGACCGAAGCCATCACGAGAGACCGCTATCGGTTACAATTGATGCGTTTGAGCGTAATTGAAGAAAAAACTGCCGCTATACGAGCAAAGGTACGGCAAAGAGATTCTGTGGCATGACAACGCTAGGCCACATGTTGCAAAACGGGTGAAAACCTACTTGGAAACTCTTAATGGGAAGTCCTATCCAATCCGCTGTATTCATCAGACATTGCCCCGTCAAATTATCACTTGTTCTGATCGATGACACATGGCCTGGCTGAGTAGCACTTTCATTTGGGTCGACTCGTGGATAGCATCAAAAGACGTGCCGTTTTTCGGACATGGAATTCAAATGCTACCAGAAAGATGGGAAAAAGTAGTGGCTAGTAATGGACAATACTTTCAGTGGCATGTTTCTTACTAATTTTTGTAAATAAAACATTAATTTTCATGAAAAATCAGCGAGGACTTATTCAAGGTCCTAATATTACCTTTATTTGTCAGAGATACAATCTCCCAAAGGACATTTAAATTGATATACAATGTTGGTCGTTTTGCTAAACATTAGTTGAAGGGGAAGAGTTATTGCGGATGATTTAGTTGGTTGTATTAAATTAATTACAATATTTAATTAGTTTTATTTTTTTACTGGGATCCGTTGGGGATATATTAGTACTTAGGATTTTTTCATCTTGATTGTAGTAAGATTATATTTGATTGCGGTGAAGTAGGTAGATATGTTTAGGATTATTTGAGGAAATATTTTTTTTAAATTTATGCTAATATTTCTAATAAAAGAAATAAAAAAACTACGACACCCTCCTTAATAAATTTAATAACAGCATGAAGAAGATCCGTCTTAATGAAACACCCTATACATCCTGTTGCTGAAGAAACATTTGATACCAGACTTGGATGAAGGCGATATTCTTTTAGTATTACCCACCTCCATATCACAGATTGTATGCAACATAACATAGATTGAATATTGAATGTATCAAAGAATTGAAAGTTTGACAAGGTTGGAGCCCCGAATCGGGGGCCAAATGTTGACAGAACTAATGAGTAGAGATCATGAGAAGAATTCACGCGATCTTGAATTCTGGGATACCAACCAGAAGGAATGGTATTTAGTGTATATAAAGATAGGGAAAGATTTCTACGCATACCATCTCATGCGCTTTGAAGAAATTATACTACAGAAAACCACACAAAAATATTAAGACTGGATATTAACTTCTTTATATCAACATTACATAATACATTTTTTTACAGAGATTGTTTCTGTTTTAAAACACAGGATCTGACTTAGTTCCTATAAGTTGATCGAAATCTTTGAACAACCATATTTAGGGATCGTGTCGCAAACACCTTCAGAACCTTGGCTGAAAATATGATAATTATGCATGAAAATGGCTTCAATCTGGCCAAAGTTTCATCTGTAGACTGGACAATGAAAACATCTACTTATAATATATTATTAGAAATTTAAAATAATTTAAAATGTCTTAAAACTTTTCACGACACTATATATATATATATATATATATATATATAGTGTTATATTGGCTCCTGAAATATCAATTTCATTTGAGCTCTCTGGGGACGAGGTGTGGGTTGGTAAACAGTGACTATTATAGCTATATAGCGAGACTCTTCGCAGATGCGAACTGAGTCACTGTCGGTCACTGGGCGTGTTTCGAAAAATAAACACGCTAAAAATCACTTCTTATACCTGCCATGCGCCGACGTCTTAATGGTTAGAATCTCCGACTGACACCAATTCAGTCGGGTTTCGATCCTAGCTAGAGGCAACCTGATGTCTAGCCACACTGACGAGCTGCGAAACAGTCTGTCTGTGGATGACGTTATATATATCCTTCGTTTTTTTATTTTACTAAATTGTAGCTAATTCTGACATACACTACTTTTATACTTGCTCTACGCAGACGATATTTTTACTTAGCTTTAATGATAAATATAGTACTATTATTTTGTTACTTTATATATATATATATATATATATATATATATATATATATATATATATATAACAGAGAGAGGTTGACGGTTGACGCACATGAATGCACACACGCAAATATAACGTTTATTGATTGAAGATGGAAAACACGAAAAAAGAAAACACGTAAAAGTTACAAACTGTGTCAGCGCTATTAATAGGAAAGAATCTAGAACAATGATATATGAAACCTGAGACGGCTGATGGATAAAGAATAAATTTCAAATCGGGTTGGCGAGGACTTGTTTATAAACAAATGCGAAAGGGCAGGAGGCGATGTTTAATTTGGGTCATTAAGAAAAAATAGACGAAAATAATATTTTTGATAAAAACATATTGAAGTAAATTGGACCGGGGAGATAAGATCTGTGTATGTTTATTGCTAGCGAAATCTGATCTAAACCTAAGTTGTATCCGCTGGATTTGGTCATCGAAAAGACAATTGAAATGAACATTGAACTAATTAATTTTATCCACTAAGAGATTTGAAATAGATCTGAATTTAAACTTTGCTTATGGTGACACTCGTGTTATGCGCATGAACAACCTGGCTTATAATCTTCGGTTTGCTATATAAACGCGAGTTTTGCTGAGTTGGGAAGACCTGGGCGTTAGACGAGAGTGACGTTGAGAGAGAGAGAGAGAGAGAGAGAGAGAGAGAGAGAGAGAGAGAGAGACTGTCGTTGCAGTGAGTCGGTCCAGTGGCAAGTCAGAGATAAGGACTTCATGAAATATCATCGTCGTTGTAGCAGTTGCATTGAAAAGTCGCGGAAACTTAACGTTTGTCACATACGACAACCAACTGAAAAGATACACTTCCACGTAGGGCTGGAATTGCGAGTCACATATCCTCCCAAGTTGATTTGGAACGACTTAATCACACACACACCTCCCTCTGTTGGTATAATTGGTAGAGGAGTGGTCCTCTGTTCTTATGTTAATTGCTTTTCTATCCTTTCTGTAAACTCTTTCTACTGTTGTTGTTTTCTTATATAAAAGACATCAATATTTTACCCATTGTTGTTCGGCTTCTGCAGATATTATTTCCTTGTTTGCCACATACTAATTTTCCTGATGCCCACCATCACAGCCGTGCCTACATCCACAATCGACCGTGAACGTATGGACAACACCCCGCTTACTGGATCTAAAAACTAACACAACGTGGGCTGCAGGCGGAACTTGGCCAGTGACCGGTCGAACAATCTACGGGTACTCAGGGAGCGTGCGGCCAGCTACCCCTGAGTTCGGTTCAGACCGAGTGAGCGCCTCAACCCAAAGAGGAAGACGCCGGAGGTTGAGAGGCTGAATGGAAAAGTGGTATATATATATATATATATATATATATATTATGAAATGGACACTGTCCGACAATTATTTTAAGATATTTTTATAGATACAAATATTTAAGTAAATGCTCTGTTTATAATAAACAGTATTAACGACATTGACCGGCCTGAATTTCATAGAAAATACGCGTCCTCCGACAGGAATCGAACCTGCATCCTATACGGAACCGTCATATAGCCTGACGTGCTTTTACCGATTGAGCCACAGAGGAGTGTTTCAGTTAGCAAGGTCGATTTATCTGTTTTTAAACTACAAGCCTCCATGACTTTCTCTCATACATTCATATCTGCTCGATGCGTATCCAAATGTAAACAAATGACGTCACACATTATGAAACGGACAATTTTTTTATGTTTATACGGTAAATGTCGTTAATACTGCTTATCGTAAACAAAGCATTTACTTAAATATTTGTATCTATAAAAAGAACGTATAAGCATCAAATATATATATATATATATTGTCATGCACAGACAGACTGTTTCGCTGTATCACAGCGCTTCAGTGTGGCAGACGTCCGATTGCATCAAGCCGCGATCGAAACCCAACCAATATGACATCAGTCAGAAATCCTACCCCTATGCTATCGACGAGAAGAAGGGAAATTTTAACGTTTTTCTATACGAAATACGCCAGTGGCGCGTAGAACTCAATTCGTACTTGAAGAGTAATACATTAATAGCAGTAGGAGCCGCTGTTTTCTAAAAAAAAACAAAAAACCTTTCTCTCGAGTGCTCAACGGGCTTTCTCGGGAGCATATATATTGTCATCCACAGACAGTTTCGCTGTATCACAGCTCTTAAGTGTGGCTAGACATCCGATTGCTTCAAGCCGAGATAGTATTACACAACAAAATTAATCAAAACAAAATTGATCCAAAATTATCTCATTTGGGGAGGACAGATCTATTTTAACCGACAAAAACTACGTCACTCTTATTCAACACCGTGTATAGACTGTTTCTAATTCCGACACGAACACAGTCTATACACAGGGGTTGAATAAGACAGACGTAGTTTTTGTCGGTTAAAATGGATCTATATTCCCCATCTCATATGTGGCTATTTTGGATTTTGTTGTGCAATACTATTTATTGGCTCTGTTATAATAAATATATTGAGCTCTTTTTGTGGATAAGTTTTAATATTTAATATTACTAGGATCCATTTGGATTATATACCAAAGGATTTATTACATATATATATATATATATATATATATATATATATATATATATATATATATGTTAGCTCTATCTCTGATATTGAGCGCTTTCTAATAAGTACCGCGTATATATTATATAAATGATTGTATATATATTTATTTATATTTATATACACACACTTTTCACACACACACACACACACACACACACACACACACATATATATATATATATATATATATATGAGAGAGAGAGAGACAGACAGACAGACAGAGAGGCAGAGAGAGACAGAGAGAGAGATAAATAGATGGATATATATATATAGATATATAGATAGTTCTATATGTACATATATAGTTTTATATATATATATATATATATATATATATATATATATATATATATATATATATAATAATTATTATTGTTGTGTTTTGGCTTGTAAATGAACAAACCAATACCCAAGGAAAAATAAGGAATAAAAAAGGAAGAGCTAAGAACATGAAATTGAGGCGAAAACAATCGTCCAGAATTCAAGCTCAGAGTCCAAAAAAAAACAAACTCCAAAACGAGTAAAGCAAAAGTAACTAAGTGCTCAATACACTAAGTAGAGCAAATCTAACTATGTTATATATATAGTTATATAGTTATATATATATATATATATATATAACTATATAACTATATATATATATATATATATATATATATATAAATATGTTGGATATAGGTATATGTCGGTGTGTGTGTGTGTGTGTGTGTGTGTGTGAAAGAGAGAGAATGATCTAAAGAAAAAGAAAGTTAAAGAGAGAAACGTGAACGTGCCGAAAAATAAAAGAAATAAAAGAGTTGAAATTGATAAAGAAATGAAACAAAAAAAATAAAACACGAAACGAAAGTGAGAATTTAGAAGAAAAGTCAAAAGAGAGAAGAAAAGAGAGAAGTAAAGAAAGGAAAACAAAATAAAAAGAACCAAATAGAAAGAAAAAGAAAGAAAGAAAAAGAAAGAAAGAAAGAAAGAAAGGAATCTAGAATAAAAAAGCAAGCGAGAAAGAAAAAAATGAAAGGGATAAAGAAAAAGAATGACTGAAATAACAAAAAGTGAGAAAGGGCAGACAGGAGAAAATGAAGAAAGAAGTAAAGAAAAAAAGATAGTAAGAAAGACACAGAGAGAAAAAAAGAGAAAAAGAGAAAGGGAAAAAGAAAGAGACAAAGCAAAAGAATGAAAGGACAAAGAGAAAGCGTGAGAAAGAAAAGAAAGTAAGAGAAAATAAACGAAAGAGAGAAGGAAAAGATGGAAGAAGAATAAAAGAAGAAAGGAAGAAAAAAAAGCAAGAAATAAAGACATTTAAAATCAAACGCAAAAAGAGAGAAAATAAAAAAGAACGAAAAAAGAAATTGAGAGAGAAAAAGAGAAAGGAAAAAATGAAAAATGAAAGAAAAAAAAAAAAAGGAAGTAAAAGAGAAAAGTTAACTCTTTCACACAAACACAAAAACACACACACCTATTTCTCTCCAATTATATTTTTTCTTTCCCCGAACGCACGTAGAAAGACTGAAAGGAATTGCTTGTTTACTTTAAAAATCCTGTTTGGCTGTTGTGAATAAACAAATTCTATTACCTATTCATGAAATAGAAAACCTCCCCAGAGATTATTTCTCTTTTTATGTGTTTCTTTTTTAATATATATATATTTTTTCCTGACTATATTTTGTCCACGTTTTTTTCCCCCTCGCAAATGAGGTTTCGTCTATTTTCTCCTACTTCTGGCTAAGTCATACCAGCTTTGTTCCATTACGACGCGTACCAGGTGGAACTCTATTTTCGACTAGAAAAACTGAAAAACGTCTCCGAAAACATATTAGCGACAGGAGGAACCGTTTTCAAAATCACAAAGTACACAATATATATTTCGCCAACAACAATTACTAAGCACACAATACTAATTCATTGACAAGTATACAGTTTCTCTCTCTACATATATATATATATATATATATATATATATATATATATATATATATATGATTATTTATTTAAAAATATGATTCCATCGCTACATATATATGGAGAAAGCAAGAGTGATTGATATAAAAGACGTCCTATTTTATTAAGCAAGTCTCAATATTTTCTAAAAAAAAAAAAATGGTATTGAAGCAACTGAATTTGATAGAATTTTTCAAACGAAAAAATAGGTACATAATAAATATACAATTTAACATCTTATATGAGATATTCACAATATCTTACTTCGTTGTGTGAGATTCTCCGATGTAACTAAATCTGTGTGTGTAATAAAATGACTGACATATAAAAAAACATGTAAGTTGAATTTCGTGGAAAAACGTACAACTGTTTTTAATATTTTAAAAGACATGCACACACAGACGCACACACACACTCAAACACAATTTTAGACAGGGTGCGATTGATAAACTATCGTCTATGTGAGGCAAAAATGAAGATAACACTGACATCTCATTTTAACGGAGCTTTTTACCAAAATTGCACAAAAATATCTTGAAATACTAAAGAATGAATTTATTCAATAAAATCGCCATTTGTTTCAACCACGATGACTTTGGAATCTCATGCACATCTACAGGACAGTCTCCATGTTTAAGTTGGTGAAAGCTACCATAATCCTTGCCTTTCATTTTTCGTGTTACAAGGAATTTTGTTGGTTTCACACACAACTGCTCCCCACACATAATAATCAAGGGCGTTGCAGTCTGGGAAGTTATGTGGCCAGATGTAAGGGGTGATGTACTCTCAGAAATTGTCTGACAGCGATGACTAGGTTCCTGCTTGTACGGCATGGTGCAGAGTCCTGTTGTCAGACATAGGGTCTTCCAACAGCTGTCCACTTGACTGAGCACTATCGCCTCAAGGCACTTAATGTAGGCCAACGTTTTGAGTCTGAGGTATTGTGGGAAAACGAATGAAGGCATAATGTCCCCATTACTAGTGATCACACCAAACATCTTCGTAATCACCATTAGAATCACCTAACTCTTTCCGAATCCTCTGCACTGTCCTCAGATTGGTATTCAAATACTGAAATATTCGTATTGGAGCTTCCGGCACAAATGCCAAGCAGCAAAGCTTTTCCGAATTTCTGCTCTTTTCCTTACAAATGTTGCCCAACTAACCCTACTATATAGGCCGACAAAATGAAAAAAATAAAAAATCAAGGCACATGCGCTAATTTGAAAATATAAAATGGCGACAATTTACCTATCGCACCCTCTGCGTGTATATATATATATATATATATATATTAAAGACATTTTTATGTTTAACGTTCTTTTTATAGAATTAATGAATTGTCGGACTTTGTCCATTTCTTAATATATATATATATATATATATATATATATATATATATATATATATTGTGGATGGCGATATATACGCCCCCGGAAAATTTAATTCCGGTAGAGTACTCTAGAGAGAAAGCGCGAATTCGTAAACAATGACTACTACTGCTAATACTGCAAAGCTCTTCCATGAATTGAGCTCTCTCGGTCACTGGCGTGTTTATTCGAATCGGAACGTAAAAATTCACCTTCCTCTTCTCCGGGAACTGATAGCTCAGTGGTAAAATCTCCGAATGATGCCAAATCCGTCGGGCTTCGATCCCGGCTCGAGGCAATCGGATGTCTAGCCAGACTGATGAACTGTGATACAGCGAAACAGTTTATCTGTTGATATATATATATATATATATATATATATATATATATATATATATATATATATATATATATATGGCAATATTAGAGGACGTACTGCTTTGGCTAAGAACAGTTTCCTCTTCTTTTTTTTATTCCCGTTGTTCTTTAAACATACACTTTATCTGAAAACAATTATCCCCACCACATACAGGACATGTGTGTGTGTGTGTGGTGTGTTAGTAATATTTACTAAAAATACAAAACAAGTTTTTTCATACGAATTTATTTACTATTTTTTATCATTTCACCCCAAACAATGCGACACTGCAATTAAAACGGAATGGTTTAGTGAGGAGAGGGGGCTATAAAAGAACATGATTCACAAAGACAGAAGATGGCGATTGACATTGCATTTGAATCTTTGAAGATTGTGGGTGGCCGAGAAACAAAAAAAGTTCTACAGTCGAGAAGTGCGATAAAAGAAACTATTATAATTGAACATTGAAATCGCTAGTTCAACACTAAAACGGTGGGACCTAATTGCCACTCTAGTAGCACGCTTAAATTCATGCAGTCAATGCACTAAAAAGAGGAATAACGCATAAACAACATCCGATCACACACACACACACACACATTTTGAGAATTTTAGTTATAGATAATATTGTAATAATTTAAACTATTTTTATTAAAGTTTTCATGAAAGATATATATCCAAGAACAGATAGTGAATAGTAAAACGTTGTTGAGAGTTATAATGGTCAGGAAGTAGTGGAGAGCCATTGTCGTCAACAATTTGATCTCAAAACCGGCACTGAAGAATTATCTATCAAACAAAAGAAATCATCGAAATCGAATGAAAACTGTGGAAAAGCCTAAACATCTGATGACAGACACAAACATTTTGAGAATTATAGATATAGATAATAAAAAGACAAAATTTATTACGGGCTACAAAGGAGACGGAGTTGTGGAGAGCCATGATTGTTTACGTCATGAGGGGACATGGCGTATAAAGAAAATGAATAATGCCGGGTTTTAAGAAGAACGTTAATTAACGTCGTCAGGGTGCATTAAGATTAATACAATATAATTTATTTAACAATCTTATCATTCAGCATAAACCTTACTCATTTCAAACCTATACATTAATCTTCATTGGGGATTATATAACATTTAAAGTGGATTCAAGTCAAAGGATAATGTTTAGAGCGATAACCCTGAAAGCTATTACCAGTTATCTTGTTTCCAGTACTGACGCTAATCCTCTTTGTATATCAATGATCTTTGCGTATATAATAGCCTAAAAGGCCGAGAGGTTAAAATGTTTGCATTCTGACCATGAGATCCGGGTTCAAATCTCCCCATGGCCGATTTGTAAGGAAGGAGACTTCCTGGGATTATCGGACTGAAAACCATACCACTTGTGAGTGTAATTGGGTAGACGGAACCCTTGGAGATCAGTCGATAGCTGATAGATAAAGTCATAGCCGAGGGCTTTCTCCCAGAAACTCTAATTAAAGTCTGCTCAGCATAGTTGCAGTATAAACCACAGATGGCCTCTATCGGTGTTGAATAAACATGAATGCGCCTGAGTAAGAGTCTGCAATAGGGATTGGGTAGGCTCCCTAGTAGACGGGTATCTCGAATACAAGTGGGAAGCTTTACATACATACAGTATAAAAGGATCACTATTTGGTAAACGATATTTAACGAGCTAATCGTTTTCTTTTACTATACATTCACCTTGTTTATAGCTCAGGAGCCACTCGGCGTAGAGTCTTATGGAGTAAGAGACTTGAACAATTTAAGATTGTAATGATGGGGAAAACATCCTCTTGGGAGTCGGTTCCACTGAGTAGTGATTCGGGGAAAGAAACTGCTCTAGTGGAATTTCTCACCAATGGAATACAGATGTCGTATAAACCGTCTGTAGTAAGTTCGATCTTTCACCGGGTGCTCAATCAATCATTCGTTTTGTCAAACTTGGCTTAGTCACCTACACTAGCAATAACTACATTTTAGCTTGATCGCCATTGGTGTCAGCATTTGCGAGCAATACTTCGACAGAGGATGAAATCAAAAAGAAAGAGCGTACCAGTAACACAAACTGTTATTAGTGCCCTGGTTTTCAACGATTTGGGCCTTGTGGTTGTTGGAATTTTTGGGTAGTACTAGTGAGCCAGCCAAAATGAGCTGACTCATTTTATAGTTCACCAATAAAAGGGTTAACCAATCAGAAGGCTCAAAATATTCAATGCGACGTGTATAAAGGCGGCCATGTTTTTTTTTCCCGAATATTCACTGACAGCCAGCCTTTGATATCGAAGACTGGAGAATTACGGAACAACTTCTGCTCGTGGTATTGGCGATATAGTTAGATTCAGTAGAGTGTCTGACACGTGAGTGTTAATCTTTAACGTTGTTTCATTGAACAGATTACGTACTGAGCTGGATTTTATATTCATTGACTATGGCGAAGATAGTCAATCAGTTGGAGCCAAGAAATATGTACATTATAATGAAATTAGTTGCGTATTTTACGTTTCTGGCTTTAATTTCATGTTTTTCAAAGGTTATACCACGAGGAAAAAAGATGAGTCCTTGAACGTGAGCTTTCTTAAATGATCCGTTGATCAGGTGCCCCTATCGTGGGGGCATTTTCTGTCTCAACCCACACAACACCTGCAGATTGACCCTGTCATGTTAGATCGTAAATTTACACTTTGGATCGCATGCAGCCAGTCATTAATGACAGATAGCGTAAACAGACTTAGGTACGAACTGACATACAGATATGCAAATAGATACTGACAGACTGTAATCGATAACTACATAGAAACGCAAAGAATATAAGATAGATACGATCAGTTTGTGATACAGACAGACGGACTGACAGACAGATAGATATATTCGGATCACGACATTATCGCCAGTTAATGAGGTGCCAGGAAAAAAGAGTATTTCTAGTTTTAATGTTTCCGATTATAGGCATTAGTACATCTGGGATATCCCAACACTTTAATAATACGGACGGAGCAGAATAGGCGAAAGAATAGAATATCAAGCAAGTATTATTTTCAAAGAAATCGTTCATACCGATATATACATACTAGTCACTAATTTGTCTCACAAAAATGAATTATAGCATATAATACAACAATTAATACGAAAGGGACGAAGAACAATAGGGTCTTACTTGTAATATTGCTCGAAGCGAAAACAGATAGGTTGGTGGTGTCCTATTTGTATCTGGTGAAATCATGTAGTTTCCTTTACTCGTAACTGACGTGGTCATTCAAGTTTTGCTTCACTGCTACTTTCATAAGAACTGTTGTTGGTAGACTCGTGTTGCAACTACGCGTGCTGAATAGCAACTGTAGTTCGTCACTTTACGATTTTACGATATATCAATCCTTGTTGGGTTATAAATGTCAAATTTTGTAAGGTGCAGCTAGTGAGGATCGAATTCCCTACTCAGTGATAATGGCAATGATGAAATTAACTGTTTCCTTATGCGTAATCATTCGGCATTCGTTCATTGGGCAGTTAGCGTAATTGTCTTTTGAAATTTATAAAATATTTTCTTAACATATTTCTTTTTCAGAAATTAGTCTTTTCATGTCCACTAACTGTTATCCCTCTTTCTAGCATGGGTAGGTACTAATGTAGAAAGTTAAGAGCTTAATTATATTATTATTTTCTCCTAGTTATATCTGTTACCCATTTTAGTTGAAAGTAATTGATGTGGTTTTTGTTATGTATTAAAACTCTTTACTTCTGGTTTTGTTATTCTTTGGGATCTGATGAAAACAAAGTTTTGTCTTTGGGATTCTGTAGCGTCAGTCTATAGGGTTTCATTAAATATTGTCTTTCTGACCTAAAAGATTCAGATGCTATAAGGCATTTCTAATCATTGATGTGTGAAACCGGTTGGATGCAGATGATAGTTTACACATATCGGAATGTGTTGGATGCCATCATTGGGTTTGATTTATTTTGTTATACGGCATATCAACCTCAATGGGTTATTTAATGCCTAAACATTCTTAGGTTAGATTCGTATAAATAGAATATGTATTCTTTGGTTTAGATTGGTTTGGTTTATTTTGTTTTACGGCATATCAACCTCTATAGGTTATTTAATGCCGACAACATTTTTAGGATAGATTCGTATGAATAGAATATGTATTCTTTGGTTTAGATTGGTTTGGTTTATTTTGTTTTACGGCATATCAACCTCTATAGGTTATTTAATGCCGACAACATTTTTAGGATAGATTCGTATGAATAGAATATGTATTCTTTGGTTTAGATTGGTTTGGTTTATTTTGTTTTACGGCATATCAACCTCAATGGGTTATTTAATGCCGACAACATTTTTAGGATAGATTCGTATGAATAGAATATGTATTCTTTGGTTTAGATTGGTTTGGTTTATTTTGTTTTACGGCATATCAACCTCAATGGGTTATTTAATGCCGACATTTTTTATTGCTGGTAATATTTTGTTTTGTCAAAAATCTGTTTCTGGTAATATTTTTCCTTCAAAATTGTATTACTGGTAATAATTTTTTCCAAAAATGTATTGCTGGTAATAGTTAACTATTTGCCCATAGCTGGGACCTTAACAGGTGCTACCACCCTGGGTTAATGTGGACCTGGGAACACCAACAATTAAGAGGTGGTTCAACTCTCCTCAAAACCTCCTGATCAAAGGCCTTGCTGCTGGACGTAGTTTAATGTCTTACCCAGGACACGGATGTAGCTTAATGTCTTACCCAGGACGATTGGATGCCATAAGTTCGCTGATGTAACGCAATAAATTAAAAAAGATGGCTGTCAAAGAATACCTTAGCGTCATTTGTTTTTGAATAAAGTTAGAGTATGTCATTTAATCATGTGACATGCACATATTAGGAGTAGGTAACTTTTACTATGAAAACATACTTTCGTTAAGCCGTTAGCAAGAGTGGTTAGCCAGAAAAAAAAGTCCGAGTGTATGTTGTGATATCGATATTAAAGTGACTATTCGCAACATGTTGTAGCTGTTAAGCAGTATTGTGGTGTTAACTCATCTGTCAACCAGGGAACTTCGCTTAAAGCCAGGTAGGTGGCTTTGTATTAGGCAGAATAAAATGAAAAGTTTTAAGCTACTTCGCTCATTTCTTCTCTCCAAAAACAGGGTTTCATAGTGATGGGTTTGTAGCCATTGATATTGCAAGATAAATAAAACGAACAGAATCAATCAAATTTGCAATGAAAAGAAAAATGGTAAAAAAGGATGGAACAGCAACAATCATGCAAGCAAGCAAAGAATATCGTTAAAGCAAATCAAACAGGTAAGAAGGCAAAAGAATTCACAAACTAGGAGTTGGGGTTTGTACACAAAAGCAAGATCAGACAAGTGAACGCAGTAAGTCTGTCTAGTAGTAAAGGCAAATCTGGGCTGAGATTATTTACCTTGCCTCACTACAAGGTAGGAAGTGGCACAAGGCCATATTTTATGTGGAGCAAATCCGATCCCTTAGGCTTGGGTAAAAATTCTCCGTAGACCCCGCATACACGGAGTCGGGATTGTCCATCTCCCCATCATGACTCTGTCCTTCGGTATAGCTTCAACTGGGTTCGACAGGTCAGTCCGAACCGCCTGAAACGATAGATCTGGAAAAACGCAACCCGCCCCATTTTATTAGCGAAGAAAAATATCCCAGCATATAGTGTCCTTCTGCCTATAATAGGGGGGGAGTGAGAAACTCTTTGCAAGCATTCCTAATAACCACCCCCTTGGTAAATCAACACATAAGTGGCAAGAATTATATCGTTTCCCCACTAATTTACTCACAAATTCACTCACGACTTTAGTCACAATCATCCCGAAGTTAGTACCCGAGCAAACCGACTTCTTAACTTCAACCGAATCACGTGGCGCATCACCTGCATATACGCGCACACTACAGCCAATCACATAAATATATATTTCTCTCTTTTTCTGAACTATGTTGTTTTGTATATAAAAATATAAATTACATCAACTTGAAGTCATTCCGTTTAAAAATATCGTGACATTCAGTGGAAAGTCGTTGCAATTGGTTATACGATTTATTTACAAGTGGTTGATCCCAGCGTGATTTGCGTCTCGGCTCTAAAGTTGCTTCCCTCTACCTTTTCTAGAAATACTTTCACCGTAATTGTTCAGACGACCTCTTCATTATGGTACCTAGATTTTATGAATTTTAAGCACAGTACTAGACTGGCATCTAGATCTCAGCAATTTACAGTTGATTTGGCTCGATGTAACCGTAAGTTCTATGCTCACAGTTTCTTCTATCGCACTTCTTGCTTGTGAAACTTTCTTGCGGCTCCATGCTTTCAGGTCATCTTTAAATTAAAAAAAAATTAAATGCAATATCAATCGCTATCTACTGTCCTCCTGATTACTCTTCTTTTGTCCTCGCACCTTAGTAATGTTTCTGTTTTCTAATTCTTCCTCGCCCAGTAACTCCTTGTGTCTTATTGGATTTGCTGTCTTGCACGGGGCGACACCAATTAAAAAAACAAAACAAGAATGATTACGTTAAGGAGCGTGGGGTGGAACGCCACACAATGTTAAACAAAAGATCACAGTGCGTATCTGTTTATATTTCTGAGATGAGGTATTATGGACACTATTTACATTATTCGGACTATTGTCATCATCTTTGTCACCATATTTATAACAACGTGTCGGCCTTTCAGTATCTGTCTATATTTCTGAGATGAGGTATTATGGACACTATTTACATTATTCGGACTATTGTCCTCATCTTTGTCACCATATTTATAACAACGTTCCGGCCCTTCAGTATCTATCTATATTTCTTAGATGAGGTATTATGTACACTATTTACATTATTCGGACTATTGTCCTCATCTTTGTCACCATATTTATAGCAACGTGTCGGCCTTTCTGTATCTGTCTATATTTCTGAGATGAGGTATTATGTACACTATTTACATTATTCGGACTATTGTCCTCATCTTTGTCACCATATTTATAGCAACGTGTCGACCTTTCAGTATCTGTCTATATTTCTGAGATGAGGTATTATGTACACTATTTACATTATTCGGACTATTGTCCTCATCTTTGTCACCATATTTATAACAACGTGTCGGCCTTTCAGTATCTGTCTATATTTCTGAGATGAGGTATTATGGACACTACTTACATTATTCGGACTATTGTCCTCATCTTTGTCACCATATTTATAACAACGTGTCGGCCTTTCAGTATCTGTCTATATTTCTGAGATGAGGTATTATGTACACTATTTACATTATTCGGACTATTGTCTTCGTCTTTGTCACCATATTTATAACAATGTGTCGGCCTTACAGTATCTGTCTATATTTCTGAGATGAGGTATTATGGACACTATTTACGTTATTCGGACTATTGTCTTCGTCTTTGTCACCATATTTATAACAACGTGTCGGCCTTTCAGTATCTGACTATATTTCTGAGATGAGGTATTATGTACACTATTTACATTATTCGGACTATTGTCTTCGTCTTTGTCACCATATTTATAACAACGTGTCGGCCTTTCAGTATCTGTCTATATTTCTGAGATGAGGTATTATGTACACTATTTACATTATTCGGACCATTGTCCTCATCTTTGTCGCCATATTTATTACAACGTTTCGGCCCTTCAGTATCTGTCTATATTTCTGAGATGAGGTATTATGTAGACTATTTACATTATTCGGACTATTGTCCTCATCTTTGTCGCCATATTTATTACAACGTTTCGGCCCTTCAGTATCTGTCTATATTTCTGAGATGAGGTATTATGTACACTATTTACATTATTCGAACTATTGTCCCCATCTGTGTCGCCATATTTATTACAACGTTTCGGCCATTGTACGCTCCGGCCTTCTTCAGGTGGTTGGAATGTCGAACTGAGCCCTGTTCTAGTTCCACGTGCCATGTTTAATGGCACGTGAAACTAGAACAGTCTACCCCAGTGAGGGAATAAAGGCCCAGTGGATAAAAGCGTTGATTGGATCTAGTGAGTTCAATACCTGGCTACTGCGACGGGGAACTGAGACACCCGGGAGAGGTTTGACCCGTGGAACTAGAGAACGAAATAAAGGATTCAGTTCGAAATTCCAATCACCTTAGGAAGGCCGGAGAGTACAACAGCTGAAACGTCGTGAATATGGCAATAAACATGAGGACAAAAATCCGAACAATGTGAATAATGTAAATAATTTGGTTAGTTTCTTCATAAATTTAATCCGGGCGGATGGTAGTTTATCGGTCTTCGAAATCTGGAAAGTCTATTTGCCTTGAAAATACTTGTTTCCAATCGGGCTTGAACACATACGTTTGGTGCCAATGGCAAAAAGAAGAAAAATGCTCGCTGTCATCAACCGGTAAAGATATTCATTTCTTAACTTCTTAATAAGAGTGAAAAGTGAGTATAGTGGGCCACTTGGTGTTTTGTGTATGTTAGCGGATGTCGATGCGGTTGGTTGATTGGAAAGTGTACCTGAAGACAGGGGGCTTTGGTCTCGATAGGCGGCGGTTTTTTTTTTATTAGTCACAAGCGACTTGTTTGCTTGCCATTGTCATGGCAAATATTGCGATGTTTTTCATGACGAACCAGCAACACTGAAAGATAATCTGGTCAACATTAATAGTTTATTTGCTTTGCTGTCGCTGCGGAAAATGAAGTATTGGGGTGACGAATTGGAGTCGGGGTGAATGCGTGAAAGGACGGTGAATTAGGTGGGGGTACGAATGGTGAATGAGGAAGGAAAATGGAGGGAAAACAAAACAGAGAAACAGAATGAATAAATCGAGAAAAGATAAAAGAAAAAGAAGAAAAAAATGAAAGAACTAATAGGAATGAAAGAAAGAGAAGAAATTAGAGAAACAATAAAATGGAAAAAAAGAAGAAGAAACTAAAGAAAGAAAAGAGAAGAGATAGAAGATAAATGGAGGGAAAGAAGGAAAGAAATGCAAAACAGGAATAAAAAGGGAAAAAAAAAAGACAGAAAGTAAAAGTGAATGAAATAAAGAAAAATGTCGAATAGCAGTTTGTCCTGGGTAAGACGATAAACTACATCCGCCTCCTGGGTAAGACGATAAACTACATCCGGCTCCTGGGTAAGACGATAAACTACATCCGCCTCCTGGGTAAGACGATAAACTACGTCCGCATCCTGGGTAAGACGATAAACTACGTCCGCCTCCTGGGTAAGACGATAAACTACATCCGCATCCTGGGTAAGACGATAAACTACATCCGCCTCCTGGGTAAGACGATAAACTACATCCGCATCCTGGGTAAGACGATAACCTACATCCGGCTCCTGGGTAAGACGATAAACTACATCCGCATCCTGGGTAAGACGATAAACTACATCCGGCTCCTGGGTAAGACGATAAACTACATCCGCCTCCTGGGTAAGACGATAAACTACATCCAACATTAAGGCCTCTGATCAAGAGGTTGTGAGGAGAGAGGAACCACTTCCTGATTGCTCGTGTTCCCAGGTTCACCCTGACCAGGGGTAGTAGCACCTGTTGGGGTTCCAGCTATGGGCAAATTGTTGGCCCCAAAGCTGGGGTCGAAGCAATGTGAAAGTATAAAAGTAGCTTTTAATAACAGCAATACTTTATTTGAAAAATTATTACAAGCAATACATTTTTTGAAAAAAACAAAAACAAAAAAAAAAAACATTACCGACAAGACATTCTTTAAGCGAAAATATTGCCAGTAATAAAAATCTTGTCGGCATTAAATGACCCATTGAGGTGTTGATATACCGTAAAACAAACCAAACTAATCGAATAACGGCTGGAAGAGAAATAGAATGAAACGAAGAAAAAAAAATAGAAGAAAGAGTGGTAAACGCAAAAAGACTAAAAAGAGATAGAAGAAAAACGAGAACACAGAAAAGAAGAAATATTGGAAGTAAAGAAAAATCAATGAATAATCAATAAAAAAATCAATGAAAAACCAATGAAAAATCAATGAATAATTTATGAAAAACCAATGAAAAATCAATGAAATACCAATGTAAAATCAATGACAGACCAATGAAAAATCAATGAAAAACCAATGAAAAATCAATGAAATATCAATAAAAATCAATGAATAATCAATGAATAATCAATGAAAAACCAATGAAAAATCAAAGAAAAACGTAGGTTGAAGAATGAAAGAGACAAAGACGCACAAAAGAAAAAGAAAAAAAAAAACAGAAAATGTAAAGAAGGAAAGAAAGAATTAGAAAAAAAAATGGAAATAGTTTTTCTTCTGTGTGTTGTGTCCCTTCAGAACGTGTGCGATCAAGGCTCTCTAGGTTAGGAAAGAAATCCCTTTCAATAACTATCAATATCAATTCCATGTTAAGTTGATTTAAACGAAAATTGAGTGGTAGAAAAAAATAAAATTCTACTCGAATCTGTTCCCGCTGACAGCTAATGTGGAAGCCGGAATAACGCTTCGCTTTGGACTGTTTCCTGCACACCATAAACAACAGCACTATCGCTCTTTCTCTGGAACAAGGGTACAACCTTCACCAGTCTCAAAGAACAAAACTGGCCTGAGAGGAAAAGTCACCTCTTTTTATCCTTCCTCGGTCTGTTAGCCTCCTTCTCGCCGATAACGCATGCGCTGTGTCACTTCAATATTGATTTACCGGAGTTCGCCTCGCACATCTATGATGGCTACAAGCACATGTACAGGCGATTTGTCTTCTCTTGCTTCGGCGAGGTGTGTCTTCATCACAGTTAATATGCTTCTATGGAGCTACATTTTTGTTAGCTCATACTTTTTCTTCATCTGTGATGAGATTGTCCAGCATTTACTGCCATGTAGGAAAATCGATCTGACATAACAGGTCAGTGCTCATTTTTTGCTTCCAACGCAAGTCTCCTGTTTCTGAAGACATATTTACCTTTTGGATAGCATTTTCGGATTTTAGTGTCACATTTTCTGTCCTCTTCCTAATTGCTTAAATTTCGGGGCTTGTTTGATTATGGTGTCTTCAGTTCGTAGCTAGCACCTTGGGTTGTTCCTCTTGCTGACAAACAGTTTAGTCCGTAGACATACAAAAGAAGGTTATCTCGCTTCGGTGAAGATGCAGTCTCGTGGGCCACGTGACGACTGCTTAGTGATGTTATTTCATACAGTGACGAAAGTGATCAGTCCTACAGTTAGTCAGTTTCCAGGGGGGAACGGTTTCAGTTGCTTTTTTTTTAAGCACTGTTGAGGCTATGGCCGTGCCCGGATTGAGGTTAAATGTGCCTCCTCCACCGTTTCCCACTGGGAATGTCTTCACCAGATATAGAAAGAAACGGCCTTCAATTTGGGAAGAACCCACTTGCCGTTCACTTATTTGCGGAAAATGTCCTCGTTAAGGATATATATATATATATATATATATATATATATATATATATATATATATATATATATATATATAACGGTCATTATTACAATGAATAAAGTCAAATTTCTATCCTTTTCACTATCACTTCAAACTCCTTTTTAAAATTCTTTTTTCCACCGGTGTTCAATTTTTTAAACGAATTATTTTTATCTGTCTATATCTCTGAGATGAGGTATTATGATTATTTGCATTATTTGGACTGTTATCCTCATTTTCATTGCCATATTCACAACGCTTCGGTCATTGTACACTCCAGCCTTCTCTAGGTGATTGGAAATTCGAACCGAACCCTTTATTTCGTCTACTGGAGTAGATTGTTCTAGTTCCACGTGCCATGCTTCTTTCGGATGTGTCAGTTATTTCTGTTTAACTCAGCTCTCCAAGTTTTTGGCTCACCACTACTGTGGTATTGAACTCACAACTCTTTGGTTCCAGTCACTGCATCTGACCAACGTCTTTATCCATTGTGCCGAAACGTTGTGAATATGGCAATAAAGATAAGGATAACAATACGAATAATGTAAATAATGCAAGTAATTATTTTACCATTCGTAATTTACATGTGGATAAACCAAATGCGAAAGTAACTTCACCCCGTCAAGAAGAATAAATAAACAGTTATCACTTTCCCATCAATGGCTGTCGATTTCCCGTCAATGAATTACAACTACTCAAATCCGCCAGTTCAATATTAGATCTTAAAGCGGGTTAAGAACGAAGCCATTAAAGTATTGATTCCCAGAATTGCAAATAAAACATTCAAGTGGACTCTGAAGGAAATATTAATCATTTTGAAATATTCAATGTTTCAATATGAAAATCCTGACACATCGTCACAAATTCTGTCACAGAACAAATAAAGCGTTATCAACACATAGTACAGTAGAATCCTTCATATCCGGAATCTCTCATATCCGGAATCTCTCATATCCGGAATGGCTCATATCCGGAATCCCGCATATCCGGACATAATTTTCATGGTGTATATTTGAACTATTTAGGTGATATGTAACTGATTTGAATTTTCTGTTTTTCAGGAAATTTACTTTGAATAATTGCTTATGCTTATTTCACTTTAATGGCTTATATTGGTGCAAAAGATGATGGGAATAAGAGGAAAAGATGACAACGAGACACATGTGCAACATGATAGCGACGAGGTGCATGATTGTGATGAAACCTGGACTGAAATTGAAAAAGCTATTGAAAACGTTGTCACTTTAATGGAAAGAAAGCCAGAATTCAGCTATGATGATTGTAATAACGCACGCAGAATTAAAAACAAAAGTGTTTTTCGTTTAAAAATGTCAAGAACAAAAGCAAAACGAAAGGTGGGGAAAGCTGACAATGACATTAGAAGAGAAAGAATCATCAGGCAACAGCGATTAAAAAATCCTCGTTACATTATTTGTTTTGCATACATGGCATACTTAATTTAATGAATTTTCATTAACATTACATAATTATTTTTTTCCTTGAAATCAATTCCGTTATATTTCACTCACCATTTTCTTATTTTGTTTACTATAAAACATTGAAAATAAATGTTACACCTGATTTCAGTTCTTTTATATGTTAATCTGAATAAAAACCCTCATATCGGGACTTTGTAACCAAATCCTCATATCCGGAAGGCCTTTTTAGTCCGATTCTAGGGATTACCAGGTCAGTAGTATTACCTATCGGCAGGTAATTTTTAATTCTGTAATGTTATACCATGTATTTTCCGAATACAGGTGATCATGTATCTCCACAGCTTCCTGTGAATTGGCTTGACTTTTCTTTAGAAATATAGTGTAGTTGCTCTTGTTTTCTTTACGGTTTTGAATTCAGATTTGCCCTTCTAGTCGGTTTGCTTTACTGAAGCTAAGGTATACAGTCTGCTCTTACTATTTTACCCATAGCTGGGAGTGGATTGAAAAGATAGATTAATATTTTTCTATGGAATTAGCGATAGGTAAATGCAACAGCCTTTATTAGAATTAGAACTCGACTCGCCGGTTTACCACGCCGATAACTGTTATGCTAAACGCACATATAATTCTGAATGGATGAAAAGTAGATTGATTAAAAAATGTAATCAAAACACTAACAAATATTTCGTTCATTGAGGAAAATCTTCAGAATCTCAAAAAATAAAAGAAAGAAAAAAAAGAAGATAAAAGATAAACATAAACTTAAAAGATGGAAAGAATAAGCACTTTTCTTTGCTGAAAGGTCAGTCTTTGAAATGGTCACATAGGCAGGAAAACACGAATGTTATTTAAGACGAAACAACCATGCCAAAGTGGTTAAGTAACTTTACGACAGCCATTTAGACAAACAATATGGCTTAAGTTTCGCCAGGTCTACCGCCAATATGATCACTGAATTTTTCTATCAAGCTCTAGATTTGAATGGCGAAGCCATGGCTGTGGCTCAAGATATGTCGAAAGAGTTCGACAAGGTTTGGCACTAGGGCGAATATTTGGTAAATCGTAAAATGAAGGTCGCATTGAACGGGCTCGCTTCCATATTCTTTTCCTACCAACGCGGGGTTACCCTCGGGCGCTATACTTGGACCGACAGCTTTTCTGATCTTCATCAATGATCTCCCAGGTGTCATCAGTTCCCAACTAGGTATTTATGCAGATGACACAATCATTTACTTCTGTCTTAGTAGCAAATCCCACAGATCAGATTAAGTAAACTTGGCAACTGCTCTTCAAAATTATCTCCAATCCGTGGTGAGCTGGGGCAGATTCTAACGCCTTTAAAACAAAACTGTTTTCATTTAATCCCCACAGATAAACTTGTCCATCGGCTATCAGCATTGGGTGATGCTAGATCTCATGTGCGTATTACGCTACGTCGTCTTGGCCTCACTTTTTCCACTGTCATGGTGTGGAGTGATTATAGTGAATCAACTGCTTCGCCTACTGCAATGAAAGTTAGATCATTGTATCGTGCCATATCTGATCTGGTGCTCCAGCTGTACATCTATAGATTCTTGACAAAATCCAAAGAAGGATCTGCAATGTAATCGATGCTGACCTGGCATCTCGTCTTCAGTCTCTTTCTCACTAATGTAGCGTGGCTTGCCCTCTGTTTTTTCTACCGACATTTTCATAGCAACTGCTATGTTGAGCTTTTTTTCCATGATGCCCTAACTATATGAAGTGTGCTACTAGATTGGCGTTTAGGTCCCACCATTTTTGAAATAGCTAAATGCAACACTAACAGTTTCTTTTGTTACACTTCCCACCTGTGAAATTACCTTCCGATGTATTGCTTCCCTGATGACTACAATCTTCACAAATTTTATATACAACGTCAATCCTAATGTTGTGTCTTTTTGAATGCCTTTCATCTTTCGTCCTTTCTTCAATCCTCCATTTTCTCACATTTTCACTCCCTATTACCTCCCCCCCTCTATACTAGTGGCATTCTTGCCTTGCTTGGGGTGAAAGGATTAAAACAAAGAAAAAAAAAGATGAATGTTCACATTCGGAGCAAGTAATGGCTTGTAAATTTTAACGCCCCCAAAACAAAATTGCTTTTATTTAATCGCCACAGAGAAACTTGTCTACCTACCATCAACATTGGCTGACGATAAACTCCAGGAGCACACCTTCTTGGCCTTATAGTTTCCGCTGAAATGAAGTGGAACGACTATATTGAATCAGCTGCTTCGTCTACTGCAAGGAAAGTTGGTCCACTGGGTCGTGCCAGTAACCCATCTTTAACATTTATAAATCTACTATTCGTCCGTGCATTGAATATTGTTGACATATGTTGTCTATTAATCCTGCTATACATCTAGAGATTCTCGACAAAATTCAAAGAAAGATCTGTAATGTAATCGATCCTGACAAGACATTTCGACTTCAGTCACTTTCTCACCGACGTAATGTGACTTCCCTCTGTCTTTTCTACAAATATTTTAATGGCAACTGCTCTGACGATCTTTTTTCCCTGATCCCCCAACTACATTAATTTAAGCGTGCTAGTAAATTGACACGTAGGCCCCACCCGTTTACTGTTGAAATAGCTAAGTGCTCCCGCCACTTCTACTCTTTATAGTTTCTTTTCTCGCAATTCCCACCTGTGAAACACCCTTCCGTTTTCTTCATTTCCATCCGATTTCTTCCTTCTCTGATAACTACAATCTTTAAAAATTTAAATGTAACGTCAATCGTCATCTTCTGTCTTCTTGAACCCGCGTTCACGTTTTGTCCTTTCGCCCTATTCTCAGTTTTCTGATTCTCTTTCACTCCCTGTAACCCTCTGCAGTGGCGTAGCTTGAGTAAACGTCACCCGGCTCGGTCCGCTCAAATGTCACCCCAATGACCCGATTCACCCTATGCTGAATGGTTAGCTGTAGCTAAATTTTCATACATGCTCTACCTCTACTTTACTCTACTGACCGGTACGTTACTGTTTACATGTATGATTCAAGACAAAATCCAATACCACAAAATAATCAGTTCAAATCAAAAGATTTTTAAAATGCAACTGTTCACTTTCAAAACAACTAAATACAAAACACGGCAATACACAAAAGAATGACATTCGATACTATGGTCTTAGAATGAATGTTTTCTTGTTTTCATTGTGGCAAACTGGTCAATGACATCGCCAAAATCTGTTTGTCTTGTAAGCTCATTTTCAATGGAACAGCACAGCCAGATCCGACAGTCTCGACTGGCTCATGGTTGACGTAATTTTCTGTTGCTAATTTTCCGGTGTCCAATTTTCGTTGCATCATTTTCTGGGTAACATTTAATTATCAATGATGTTTTAAAGTATTTTTCGTGACAAAAATGTTCTATTTAATTTTTTCTGACGGGGGATGGGGACAAAACTGGGGGGGGGGTCATAAATTACTTCTGGTGGTGTCATGTGCCCGCCTGCGAAACCCTGTGTCTCCACCACTGTTTTCAGACTATTTTTGGCACCTTAGCCTGGTTGAAAAAAATTCTTGGGGGTGACATTGAAAATAACCCAGATGGTCGAAAGTATTTGAACAAAAAAAAAAAAAATATAAAAAAAAAAAAATTAAAAAAATGACAAAATGTGAACTTAGGAAAATTTTCCTACAATTTCGAGTTCAATATTCTCTAGAATCTATCTTGCATAACGATAAGTCTACCATTTGTCCATTCTTAGAATATTGCTGCCACATATGGTCCGTTGCCCTTGCTATTTACCTTGATCTCCTTGATATAATCCAAAGAAGAATCAGCAATATTAGTAGTCATGGTCTGGCGTCTAGGCTTCAGTTACTTTTCCTACGCCGTAGGTTTGTGTCCATGTATCTTTTCTATAAATACCTTCATGGTAATTGTTCATATGAGGTCTTCACTATGGTACCTAGGCTTTTTAAATTTAAGCGCAGTACTAGACTGACATCAAGTTACAGTTGAGTTGGCTACGTGTGACCGTAAATGCTATGCTAACAGTTTCTTTACTCACACTTCTCGCTTGTCCGGACCCATGCTTTCCAGCCAACTTTAATCTGCAAAAATTTAAATGCAGTGTCTATCGCTATCTACTCTCCTCCTGATTACTCTTTCCTCCTCTTGCTCATTATTAAAGTTTCTGTTCCTAATTCTTCCACACACTGTAAACCTTTGTGTCGTAGTGGATTTAATGCTTTGCATGGGGTGTTACCGATTAAAAACAAATCAACATCTTATTTAAAAAGGACTTATGAAAGTAACTCTATACTGATACTTACTATTAACACCCAACACCCGCCTACCCAATTTAAACAATTCGCCCTAGCGGTTACCATGGAAATTTTGATTTCAATTATTAAAACACGTAAATTTCAGAAATACGTTATTGCCAAAAAAATTCGCTTGAAGATGGAACAGAGCTTACTTTAACTCAATTTAAATCAAATAATTATATTGAAGTTTTCGGCTCTTGTTTTGAAACATGAGACCTCTTATGTCGCGAGTTGGAATCATATTTTTAAATAAATAATTATATTTATGCTCTACTTTTGTATCGAGCACTATTTTTAAAAAATAATAACTAAAATACTAAGGAACTTTGGATTATTTACCTAACCAGTTCTTTCCTATTTTCTCTATATTTTCATATATATATACATATATATATATATTATTTTTTTTTTGGTTGGATTGATGTGAGTTTGTGACCCTGGGTTTCACGCTTTTGCGATCGTCAGACAAACTGAATAATTTTTTAAAAATTCTGGGTTTATGTAGATTGCGTTATTATGGGAGTGGTGGGGGGAATCGTCGTCGTGATGTCACTCATGCTAACGCAAACATAGATGCATGTCCGTACACCCGATGAGGTACGCAGACACACATACATACTCGCTCGTCCGCCGGGGCTCATACAGACATAAACATATGTGGACAGTATGGGATTTGACAAATATATGTACATGTGTTCTGCTGTCTATATACATACGCATTTGTATGTTGAAATTCAAAGATCGGAAGTGTAGCGAAAATTTCTTGTAAATGTCTCATGAATATATATATGTCAGCAATCAGAGCATTTTTCTATTTTTTCGCTGAATAATATTTCCTCGCATGCACGTATATATGTGTGGTGGGGACTATGTGAAATTATTATAGGTAAAAATTGCTATTATTTTTAATTTTTTAAAGTTTATTTGTTATTATTTTAAATTTTTATTTTTATTATTTTAAAGCTGGTTATTTGCTTGTTTTTGATGACTATGTATACGTAACTGGTAGAAATTGCAGTTTGTAATCCTTATTGGTTATTTTTATGGTTGTATTAAATATATATATATATATATATATATATATATATATATATATATATATATATATATATATATATATATGTGTGCGTATTTAGGCAGCGAATTCTCTTTCAGGCATGTCTAACTGAATATGTTACAAACGTCATGCCTGCTTATTTTGATCGTAATCATTTGATATTCACGAATATTTTACCGTATATTACAATGAATTGAGGCAAAGAAATGTGCTGTAACAGTGAAAATCACTTTTATTTCCCAAGTACTTTCTATCTCTTTCTGAGATCATCATCAGGTGTGCAACTAGTAAGGTAAAAACTACGTGTAGCTATTCATTACTGAATTCTTTTGCGTTTAAATGTTATGGTTTACAATTTACTGTATTGATTGTAAAAGATTGGTGAATGTCATAGATAGGAGTTATGGAGATATAAACCGTGTAGACATAGATATCAATACTATATCCAGCATATATAATTTATATTATCCGCAGGGAATGTTGGAATCTATCTAACGCGGATAACGAAACCTTAGTTTTGCATATTATTAAATGTAAATGTGGATTGGTCTTATATTCAGTTAAATAAAGATCTTGATGTGTATTTGTCAGGACCAAAAGGAAGAGTAAAGAAAAATATACTCATGGATGTAGATATTTTTGCGCATGCGTACTTGAAAATATTTACAAGTCTTGTTTCTTATCCATTAATAAATCTCAACTCAATATTAACAATTTTATGTTAGATATTCTTATATACTGGGAATCTACGAAACAAAGAAACAAATAAGCAAAATATCGAAACATAGAATTATAAGAAAGTTTTAGAAAAAAGCGTATTCTTATGTAAAAGCAGTCATGAAAAAACAACAAAAAAAAACATGGCAGTAACAATCAGCAAGAGGTAGCAGCAAAAAAGCCGACGTGAAAAGAAATGAAGAAAAAAAAAAAAGAATTACACCGGAAATATGACTGGATGATTATTTGCGCATGTCCGGGGCGATAGAGGCCAACGCACGTCATTGTGACGTGAAATATAAAAATAACTACAAGTAGTGGTAGGAAGATCGAATCGAATTGTTAATGTTCGACATTTTGGAAATGCAGTATAGCTTACAAGAAAATAGAATAGGCAAGCCTAGTTTGAATTTCATGCTTACTCAACGATAATGCCCTTAGGAAAGAGCATGAACCCATCTTTCCCTGTGCTCAATTCCAATGCGAAATTTCTTGAAAAACTATCTTGTAATTATCTACCCAGGGTGGTTGAATAAGAACAGAATAGATGAGTAAGCAATTTGCCCATAATTATCATACATACAGGTAATACTAAAAAGTTCTTCAGCACATTGTCAACCTCTGTCTGATCTAATAAAATTGGCGAGTAAGTTATTTACCTGTAATTATCATCCATCCAGGTAAGAGTAAAAAGCTGTTCCACTCATTGTCAACCTGTGTCAGTTCTAATAAAATTGGCGAGTAAGTTATTTATTTGTAATTATCATCCATCTAGGTAAGAGTAAAAAGCTGCTCCAATCATTGTCAACCTTTGTGTGTTGTAATAAAATGGATGATTAAGTTATTTAACTGTAATTATCATCCATCCAGTTAAGAGTGAAATGCTGCTCCACTCTTTGTCAACCTCTGTCTGTTCTAATAAAATAATCTATAATTTTCATCCATCCTGCTAATAGTAAAAAGCTATTCTGCACATTGTCAACTGGTGTCCGTTCTAATAAAATGAGCAAGTAGGTTATTTACCTGTAATTGTCAACCTCTCTCGGTTCTAAGAAAATTGACGAGTAAGTAATTTACCTGTAATTATTATCCATCCAGGTAAGAGTAAAAACCTGCTCCAATCATTGTCAACATTTGTCTGTTCTAATAAAATGGGCGAGTAAGTTATTTACCTGTAATTATCATCCATCCAGGTAAGAGTAAAAAGCTGCTTCACTCATTGTCAACCTCTGTCTGTTCTAATAAAATGGGCGAGTAAGTTATTTACCTGTAATTATCATCCATCCAGGTAAGAGTAAAAAGCTGCTTCACTCATTGTCAACCCCTGTCTGTTCTAATAAAATGGACGAGTAAGATATTTACCTGCAATAGTCATCCATCCAGGTAAGAGTAAAAAGCTGCTTCACTCATTGTCAACCTCTGTCTGTTCTAATGAATTTGGCGATTTAAGTTATTTACCTGTAATTATCATCCATTCAGGTAAGAGCAAAAAGCTGCTTCACTCATTGTCAACCTCTGTCTGTTCTAATGAAATTGGCGAGCAAGTTATTTACCTGTAATTATCATCCATCCATCTGCTCCACTCATTGTCATCCTCTATCCGGTTCTATATACCCTCCAGGACAAAACCAAAATGTAATATCTTGAGAATCAGTATATTGTTTAAAAATGGCTTTTTCGTTGTACAAATAGTTCGATCGTTTCAATTTAAAAATTGCAAATGAAAAACCTCACCATGGTCATTAAAATTGCTCGATAGACTAGAGACATCTAAACAGGAACTATGATACTTTATAAATAAATTTCCCGGTTTGGGGAGGAAGTAGATATTGTACAGAAAAAAAATGCTCAATATTACATGGCAGAGCAAATATATTTTACATTTTAGTTCGTCATGGTGGGGATGAGGAAACGGAATACGATCAAACACGTCAGCCGCGTGAAGATTACAGATTACAGTAGGTATGGCACCTAAAAGCGTTGCCAGCCCCAAAATGACATCTTATGGGTAATAATATCTGTCATAAGGCTGAGTATTTTTCTCTTCGATGTTAATTTCCGTCTCATAGTGGGTAATTCATATATATATATATATATATATATATATATATATATATGAATTACCCACTATGAGCAATGAATATCTATTATGTTTGATCATAAGCAATTTTAAACTCCGTATGATTGCTTTAATTTCGGGTGAAAATACAGACAAAACATGTCCAACATATGTATATTTTTTATTAAGTTGTTCCTTGACCTCAGCTTTCGGCTCATGTGAGTCATTTTCAGAATGCTTATACGGACATTTTGACAAAGATATTCACCGTTGAAGATGATATTTCGTTATGTTGACATAGAAGATTGCTATGCGACGATAACGGTCGCGGAATAGCAGATGCAGGCCGTAAATTCATGATGCGGTTTTATGACGTCATACAACACGATAGACCGAAATATTAACAACAGAACCACATGCCTAGATGCAATTTAATGTGTTGTGACTAGTTTGAAATGTAATATCACCCGAAATTAAAACAAACATACGTAGTTTAGAACGGCTAGACATAATAGACATTCATTGTCTGTTATATTTAACAATGGATATTTAAATAATGATCTGCTGCTCCAATATATATATATATATATATATATATATATATATGTGTGTGTGTGTGTGTGTAGAAAAATATTGTTTTCATTTATGCTATATTTATTGGTTAAATTATCAATATCAGGGATAGAGTGTATTTAAATATATAACAGCCATTACCGCCCACCCATTAGGATAATACAATAAGCCTTCTACCCATAATGCATCTCTGACCAGCATATATAAACAGTCGACCCAAATCACAAGACATATGTCTTAAAGAATGCGTTTAAGCATGTAATAGACTGTCGCCACTGGGTGCTAACCTCAATATGAACTTATTTTTGAATGCATTCCTATGTGTTGTATTTTCCGCAGTCTTTTTTTTAAATAGTACATCAATGGTATGCTAATATCTACAGTGGCCCTTGGAGAATGAAGACGCTTAAATGATTCAATGATCCCATTAGATTCATCCTGTTTAGAGGCTGAGATAGCTTATCATAACCTAAAACATTGCCAAATGTTGGTGGAAGGAAGACTGTGTAGCGTAGAGGAGCTGTCATGAAAATAAGATTTTGAAAAGCTCTATATGGATGCGAACACTCATCGCCATCTTTCTGGTGAACAAAATACAATTATTTCAGCCACTGATCAGGGCATTTTTCGACCGTTTGACAGGTCATTAACTCAACTACTTGAGTAGCTATTATTTCAGACACTTGCCGCGCCATCATTTCAGCCACTTATCAGTACCTTATTTCGCCATTTAATGCCCTGTCTTTTCGCCATTTATAAAGTGTAAAATTAAAAAAGGCAGATCTTTTTCGCGTGTCATTTGCATTCTTCTTTTGCACACTGTCCTATATTTCTGCACGCAGTGAAAAAAAAGACATGAACGATTTCTCTAATTCAATTGAATTCGACGATTTATTAGTAATTACACCAAATCTTCCAACCGCAGCTCATTACATTTTCATAGTGCACTGTTCTGGTAAAGAAAAAAAAATGAAAGAAAGAAAACGACTGCGAAAAATGGTAGCCAAATTGAGGAATGCTGCCTTATTTCGGAAGGATATTGGTCATTTCGCTTCCTGTTATTATCTAACCAATCGGAAAACATTTTCTATTCAGCCAACAGCGTCTGTCACATCGTAAAACGAGAGAAATGTCTCTGATTAAAACAACTGCAAAGAGAAAGAAGAAAGGAAGATGTTTAAATCAGTGAATGTCAAAAGTAATGTCATTGGAGAATAAAGCATCACGTGGCTTAAATTTCAACCAATTGAACGACGAGGATATATCGGTGTGAGTACTTTGCAAATGTAACAGTCTAATTTAAAATAAATCAATCAGAACTATTAAGACACGTCTTCTGTCGTCTGTTTTTGTTAAATTTCTCTTTCAACATATGTGAATGAAGATACTTTTAACTGTAAAAAAATTATATTAAAAGCAATGTAAAAATGTCACGATTAATAGGAATTCAACACTTCTTCTATGTGCTGTGTCCCTTCAGGATGTAGGTGATCATGGTTCTCAACAATTTTCTGTCCTTCGTAGGTGTTAATAAATTTTGTCTTTTTGTAGTCCCTCTTAAACCTTGTTCTGTCATCGCTAGGTAGGTTACGCGTTGTTTCCCTCTATTTCTCTTGCAATTAATCTGCCCTACAAGTATCACATTTTCCAATATACTCCCCAGTAACCACAACTGTCTCTTCCTGATGTAAAGTATAAGTATCCTTTTTGTTTCCATTTTCTCTAAAACTTTGTCGTTGTCCACATGTTCGGTCCTTGATATTCTCAGTATCCTTCTGTAGAACCACATTTCTGTTGCTTCAAGTTTCTTTTTAATTCAGCGTTACAGATTTCCCAGCGTTCACCGCTGTATAGAATGGCTGATATTAATCTTCTCTTTGTTCCAAACGAATTCTTCCTGTTTCTTAATACTTTGCTTAGCTTTTGGAAGGCATCTTTCGCTATCCCAATGCGCCTTTGGATTTCAGTGCAGCACATCAGTGCAGTGCATGTCCTTTCTATGTAAAAAAAAACAAAAAAACTCCCTAGATATAAAATATAAAAAAATATATTTAAAAATAAATATATAAAAAATATATTATGAAATGGACATAGTCCGACAATTATTTTTAAAGACATTTTTATGTTTATATGTTCTTTTTATAGATAGAAATATTTAAGTAAATGCTCTGTTTTATAATAAACAGTATTAACAGCATTTACCGGCCTGAATATCCGAGAAATTTTCATAGAAAATATTCGACCTCCGAAGATTTCTCGGACATTCAGGCCGGTAAATGTTATTAATACTGTTTATTATATCCTGTTAATTCCCCTCTCCAAGTTCTCCACTGCCTTAACCAGGAATTGAACTCACACTCTTTGGGTCCTGTCACTGGATCTAACTAACGCCTTTATCCATTGTGTTATGTGTTGTTAAGGGCACGTGGCACAATGGATAAAGGCGTTGGATAGATCCAGTGATACGACCCAAAGAATTGTGAGTTCAATACCTGGTTAAGGCAGAAGAACTTGGAGAGGGGAATTAACAGGAGGTAACTGATAACTGACATCCATTAGACATGGCATGTGGAACTAGAACAGTCAAACCCAGCGAGCGAAATAAATGGTTCAGTTCGACATTCCAACCACCTGAAGAAAGTCGGAGCGTACAACGGCCGAAACGTAGTAAACGTTTGTGTGTGTTTGTATGTGTTGGAAATATGGATTAAACCCGACAGAATGATTAAATGCATAACAAAAAGGAATATCCTTATCAATTTAAGTTTTTTCCGCTATTTAATTGAGTTTCTCTAGGTTTATTTGGTGGGTGAGTGGGCTAGAAAAGCAATGGTATAATGTGGAGTTATGCTTTAATTCTACGTTGTTTTGTTGTAAATCTATATAAAGACGTCATTTTGTGGGGTCTGCATTTATGTTTGAATCTGGAGATGTTAATATATTTACGTATTTTTAAAACGATTTCACGTCAGGCAAGACAATAAAACCCCTAAGACACAAGGGGTTACTGGTTTGGTTTGGCTGATCTTGTTTAGCGTCATATCAACCTCAATTTTTTTATTTAATCTGAATATTTTGAACTCAATCTTAGGGTTCCAGATGAATATATTTTAAACGGAATTGTATCCTTTCCACTACAGATAAAATGTATTGTTGGTAATTTTGCTATAAATAGGTGTTTTTTAAGCGTTTTAGCCCAATCAAGGCAGGAAGCCACTAGCACGCAAGAGGTTACAGGGAGTTGGAGAGAGAGCAAATAGGAGTGATAGAGGAAAGGATGAAGAGAAGGATAGGGGATAGATCAAGGCATCTGGAAACATCGACTGACATTACATTTGAATTGTTGAAGATTATAGCTATCAGGGAAACAGGAAAAGGGGAGGGTGTCCCACAGGCGAGAAGTGCGAGATATGAAGCTATTGGAGTAGAAGAGACGGCTACATTTAACAGTTTCGACAGTGAGAGGGTGAGAGCGAGATGCAAGCCTAGTAGAATGATTAAATTCATGAAGTCTGGGAACCAGCGAAAGCAGCTCATCGGAGCAGTTACCGTGAAAGTATTTTTAAAAAAGACAGAGGGAGGCGACGGCACGTCTGTGAGAGAGCGGCTGCAGACGAGATGCCAGATCAGGGTCAATTTTTATTGGTAATATTTTATATAATTATGTATTGCTGGTAATTTTTTAATATAAAAATGCATTTTTATATTTTCATATTGATAGTTTTCTTTAGGAGTTCGCTATTTGTCCATTATTGGAACTCTAATGGGTGATACCACCACAGGACAGTGTGGGCCTCGAAACAACAATGATTAAGAGGTGGTTCGACGCCTTTCAAGATCCCCAATCTCCCGATCTGAAAGGCGTTACTGAGTACAGTATTTACATTAGTAGGACTATTGTCCTCATCTTTGTCGCCATATTTGTCACAAATTTCGGCCGTGGTACGCTCCGGCCTTCTTCAGGTGGTTGGAATGTCGAACTGAACCATTTATTTCGCTCGCTGGGTTTGACTGTTCTAGTTCCACATGCCATGTCTAATGGATGTCAGTTATCAGTTACCTCCTGTTAATTCCCCTCTCCAAGTTCTTCTGCCTTAACCAGGTATTGAACTCACAATTCTTTGGGTCGTATCACTGGATCTATCCAACGCCTTTATCCATTGTGCCATGTGTCGCCCAACAACACATAACACAATGGATAAAGGCGTGAATTAGATCAATGACAGGACAAAAGTGTGATTCAATACCCGGTTAAACAGTGGAAGAAACTTTCAGAGGGAAAATTAGCAGGAGATAACTGATAACTGACACCCATCAAACATGGTACGTGGAGCTAGAACAGTCTACCCCAGTGATCGAAATAAGGTTCAGTTCGAAATTCCAACCACCTGAAGAAGGCCGGAGCGTAAACGGCCGAAACGTTGTGACAAATATGGCGACAAAGATGAGGATGTCCGACTAATGTAAATACTGTACATAATACCTCATCTCAGAAATATAGGCGTTACTGAGTGTTAGAAAATATGAAAGAGAGACAACAATAAAAGAACAGGAAGCAAGAAGACAGAAGATAACGACTGATAAAGTATTTACATTTTTACAGGTCAGTGTTGACTGGGAAACAAGGAGCCGGGTGACACAAGCGAGAAGTGCGAGACAAGAAAAGAGAGCACAGTTATTAAATTACGCCTGAAAGCAAAACTTTAATGTTAGAGAGAGCGCGTATATACTAAACAGATCCTAGGCTGAAGAGGCGATGAACACGTAAAGAAACCTGGCATTTTTTACGGGTATTCTTCTAATAAAATATTAATTAGATACGAATATGTTCTTCGGAATTGTTTTTATTTTTTAGACTACTGCAAGAGTGAATGGGGTTTCATGTATTGTAATGTCTTGTAAGGGCAGTAAGGAAACAAAGAAGAAGAAGAAGAAGAAGAAGAAGAAGAAGAAGAAGAAAGTACTAGTAGAGGAAGATTAAAGAAAAAAAGCAAGAAGAAGGAGACGCTGTAAGGATAAAGAGAAAGAAAAAATGTCACTGGAAATAAAAAAAAAATAACGATTTAAAAAAGAGATTAGATTGAGGCTAAAGAAATTGTCTTCGCATCCGGGACATTGTTCATATTATTCAGCGGCACTCTTTCCACTCGAATCATACCGTTTCCCAAACCAAAAAATACACACATTCCCCATCATCATCCCGACACCAAATTCCCACAACCCCTGCGGTTAATTTCGAGGTTTTCAATGCTCGTCAATAACCCCGCAATCCGCCCACTTTCCACGCGTCAAAAAAGAATCGAGTCGTTCCCCGTGGACGAACAAAATCCGTTCTCTTTCAATTTGTTCATGGACAACATTCTCAAGGACCCAGTGGGCGTCGAAACTGCTTACTTCCCCCTGTTTTATTCTTTCGATCAGAGATTGCTTTATTTTTTTTAAAGAATTCGTGATTTTTGACATTTACTTTTTTTTAAGAACAAACTATTTTCGAATCTCCAGACAGGATTTCGATGTTTATGAGTTAGAGAAAAGATGGCGCCATCGTTTTTATCGCGTCCCATCATGCTTTGCAGCTTCTCTCTTATTATTTATGCATGCATTTATTCATTTTTTTTTTGTCAGTTGTTCATACATAAAAATGGTTAAAATTGGTTTTAGACAGACGAGAATTCTGAAATAGTGGAAAGAAGTATTTTAATTTTTAATTTCTCCGAGTTAATCAACACGAAGATTAAAAAAAAAAAAAATGAGGGGGAAGGTGAAGGGAACAACATTTTTTTTTTTTTCTTGAAATCGACGGCTATTCGGACATAATAATATCTATGGGCGCGCGCATACACACACACACACACACATGCGCGCGCACACGCACACACACACATGGACACACACATGCACACACACAAACGTATTAATGGACTTTATTTTTAATCTGAAATACTTTTATTACTTCAAATGTTATTTTTAGTGGATACCCGTGTGTGAGTAGACGTCCAGTTTATTTTAAACATCATTTATTTCATCTACCGGTCTGTATACTCGAGAAAGTTTAAAGAAAATTTAGCCTGCGTCAAGATTCGAACCTGCGTTGTTCTTTGCAGGATAAACGACCGTCCTGTCTGGCACGCCTTTGCCATTCGCCACGAAAAGTGTCAAAGTAAAGCAAGGTCCTAATTTGCGTAAAATTTGAATATATATATATTGTAACCTCGAATGGGTTACAGAATGAGGTTATACTTTGAGCCGTTGTATCTTAAGAATGATTAAAAAATATTATTGGAATTATCCGAGGTTTTTATAACACTATTGGACTCTACTTTGAACAATAAGAATGTATTTAGTTCTAAATTGAAATGATGATCTCTCTTTCTGTTGTGACCTTCTGATCTAGTTTTCTTTTCTACTGTTCCCTCTTTTTTAAGTTTAAAAACCATTCACTTGATGGTTCTTGAATGGACATTGAAGATAGAAGTAGAGTAGAAAATACTCAGTGAGGCTGTCAGAAAATGATTTTAACCGGTTCTTTTTCTAGCTGAATAACTCAAAGGGGTATTCAGGGGTTCTTACGACAAATGGTGTCAAGATCGCTAAAAATCATCTCTAAAAAGTAGAAAATAGAAACTCAATTAGTTTAGTATTCTTTTTTTTTTAGATATTAAAAATTTTATGAGATGAATAATTATCCATGCTGTTACACGATTTTGACAATTTTACTGTATTCACCATATATATATATATATATATATATATATATATATATATATATATATATATATGTGTGTGTGTGTATAAGTGAAAATACACAGAAAAAAAATTTCGCTTGAAGATGGAACAGAGCTTACTTTAACTCAATTTAATTCAAATAATTATATTGAAGTTTTCGGGTCTTGTTTTGAAACATGAGACCTCTTATGTCGCTAGTTGGAATCATATTTTAAAATAAATAATTATATATATATATATATATATATATATATATATATATATATATATATATACAGAGTGTCCATAAAGTTCGTGTGCACTTTAAAAACTTTATAACTTTATTTGTATTTGCAATAGAAATAATCTGTAAAAAATGTTATAATGCAGTGATTCAACAAGATGAAGCTCCTTGTCACTTTGCTCTGCGTGTTAGAGAGTTTCTAAATAAGGAATTTCCTAAAAGATGGATCAGAGGGGGTGGACCATTTTATTGGCCTTCACGTTCGCCAGATTTGACTCCATTAGATTTTTTTATGGGGACATGTGAAAACAATTGTGTATGCAACCAAACCTAGTTCATTAGAAGATTTCAAAACTAAAATGTGATTTCAGGTATTACTGTAAATCAGTTGGCAAATGTTTTCCGCGAACTGCAAAATCGTATTACCCTTTGTATTGCTAATGATGGAGGACATGTGGAAACTTAAATAAAATTTCAAGAAAACCTTAAAAAATATAGCTTTACTTCTTTCTAATACTTTTTACAATTTATTTCTATCACAAATACAAATAAAGTTATACTCGAACTTTTGGACACCCTGTATATATATATATATATATATATATATATATATATATATATATATATATATAACAGTAAAATTGTCATTGCTTTTATATACATACATATATATATATATATATATATATATATATATATATATATATATATATGAAAGTGGTCATTATGATTAATACCTATCGCCGACAGCCTGTTTCATGCTTAAACACAATCTTCAGAACATGTCTGTTGTGTTTTGGATCGACTATTTATATATGCTGCTCAATGATGTATTATGGGTAGGTCTGTTGTATTATTCTAACGGGGACTTATAAATTTAATGTCTTCAGCAACCGTTTTTTTACCAGTGCTCGTATTGCAATTTTAAGTTTGTAAGTCCTAGAAATTCTTTCACAGATGTTGTTAAGGACACATGGCACAGTGGATAAAGGTGTTGGTTAGATCCAGTGACAAGACCCAAAGAGTTGTGAGTTCAATACCTGGTTAAGGCACTGAAGAACTTGCAGAGGTGAATTAATAAAGGACGTGGAACTAGAACATTCTCTCCCAGCGAGCGAAATAAATGGTTCACTTCCGAATAATGCAAGTAATCACAATACCTCATCTCAGAGATATAAACAGGTAAAATGCATTAATTTTATAATTTGAAGTGTTGGCCGCGGGTAAGAGAAACCTTGGGAAGCAAGCTCGCGGATAATTGGGGAATTGTATTCCAATTATAAACAACATTTTTCCATCGGATACCAAAAGTAAAAAAGAAAATAAATAAAAATAAACGCTTTCTATTTATTTAATTTGGGAATATTTTTTTACCTGCTCTTTGCATGTATAATGTATTTTTTTCGATTGTCTTAACAATAAAAAGGATTTTCAATTCAGATAACAAGATTTTGCAGGCATTGTTTACTGGAAATTCAGAAGTATCCAAGCGACAAACCCGAATATAAAATGTCGTCTTAATAAGATTTTAATCGAAATAATTCAATTTCGAAAGGAATAAAAAAAAACAATCCAGAGTTGGAAGGAAATGTTTTCGAATCGTCATACAAAGAAGGGAAGAGAGGATAAATTGATTTCAACCTTTTCATATCGAACTTTTACTTTCACTCGGTAAAGCTTCTTTTGTTTGTAACAGTTCTGAACATTAAAAGTGAATAATTTTCTTCATTATAAAAGAAATTCGTTAAAATTCAGTTCCATGGTTTCCATTTACAATCAAAGATGAATCCATGTTTGGGACACACTATATATTTCAATCATAAGAAATAAATCTATCTATCTATCTATCTATCTATCTATCTATCTATCTACTTTAGTCTCTCGTATCTATCTATCTGATTGCTTTAATCTATCTATCTATCTATCTATCTATCTATCTATCTATCTATCTATCTATATAACTAACTAACTGCTTTAGTCTCCCGTATCTATCTATCTATCTATCTATCTATCTATCTATCTATCTATCTATCTCTATCTATCTAACTAACTAACTGCTTTAGTCTCCCGTATCTATCTATCTATCTATCTATCTATCTATCTATCTATCTATCTATCTATTGTGACGACACTAATTATGTAGCTATGACACCTGTGTAATATCCCGCTGCCATTTGTCCTGTTTCTTACATTTGTAATATTAAGTTCAGATGAAAAACATTGCCGATCCGAGATGAACCGAGACGATCCGAGACGAACCGATCCGTACCGAGCCGAACCGAGCCGAACCGAGTTAACCCGAACTGAATCATTTCTGTGTTGACCGGCGAGTTATATACACTCGTGTGTTGTGGTGCGCTTTTCTTTTCCAATTTCCTTGTACTGTGACTTTATTTTTAACATTGATTCCTACTGAAAAAATACTTTCAGTTTACGAACATTTCGGGTTACGAACAGCCTTTAGAAACAAATTAAATTCGTTAATCGAGATTCCTCTGTACTTGGAACCGTGTCGTTAGTGTGCTGATAGAAATGTGACAGTAACTGTAGGTTAATAACAGTACTGTCGAATTTCTTTAAACTACTAAATCATATTGATACTAATTATAATACATAAATACGTTTTATTTCACTCCGTTAATTACTGTCAGCCAGACGGTGTGCGGCCTTGTGGCTTTCCCCATACATAGATTCTGCACCTCGTGTCGATGTACGAGCCGTTTTTTTCCCCTGGCTGGGTGTTTATATATCTGTCATACAGTTCGTTTCCACGTTAACGTGACTTATCAACCTGAGTCATTTGCAGTTTTTTTCCCTTGTGCCAAATTTAGATTTGCTGCAAGTGCTTATTTGATGCTGCTAACTTAAAAAAACAAGAACTAGTACTTTGTAATTTATAGTTGGATGATAAAGGACATCATTGTTTTTGCGTTGCGTATTGTCTTTGACTATTTGTGATTTATCGGTAATTCTTCAGGTCCCAATGCTGCATCACCGGCTGAATGAACGTTAGGTTTGTTTTCTTCGCTTTATTCCTGTGGGCGGACACAGTAGTCACAATCTGTTGAAGCCTTGCATATCAATGACTCTAGGAGTGGAGAAGTGTCTTCAAGCTGCCACCTTACTGAGAGCCTCCGTGCGTTTTTCGGTCTTATATTCGCACTTAAGAAAAGCGAATCCACCATTGACAGGTTTTGATGTCCAGTGTTCAACAAGATCTACTCAGTACAGGTCGTCAAATTCTGCTCTAGACGTTAGCGCTTGACGTAATAAGCTATCCTATATATTCTGTAACAATTGTAACAGTTGTTTTGTTCCTAAAATAGCCAGTTCATCACTTTAACCAATTGATAATATTTTGTCCTAGACGGAGTGATAATGGGGACAAGCTTCCACTGCTTCTGTTGCATTCGTCTCAAATAACCTTTAACAATTAAATACTGCTCCATACAGGAGAATGGGCGAAGGCGGACGGCTGGCGCCTCATAAACAGCTGATTCGTGTAGATGTAACTCGACAGCCCAGGAAGACAGTTTATCTAGGGGAAAGAAAACCCGTGATTTTAAACCTCTACTGTCTTGCACTCATAGATAAAAACGGAAAAGTATATGGAAGTAAATCCTGATTGAAAAGCCGGACGTCGGTTGTCTGTTAACACTGACAATTTTCGGCAACTCCTGCAGTCGAGCGGTTCCCAAATGTAATACCCTGTATTCCTTTTGATCTTGTCGGTACGGCGGGGAGTAGGGTTCATGTAGTCTGAGCAGCATACTGTCTATATATACTATCGCTCAGAAGAGATAACCTCAGTTTCTTCACCATAGGACGGAATTTTGACCAAACAAGACGTTACCTTTATTTTACGAGATAAACGGATGTTTTGAATATACACTCTTTAGCGCTAGGGGGCGTCGTCAGTGATGTTCTGAATTGGGTCATTGGGTAGATTCGGGTCTTTCAAACATCATACTGCCCCCACCAAGTCGACCCCATGAGAGATGATCAGGCTCTGATGTGCTCCCCATGCTAAATTAACAGCCTGCAGACACTGACTTATATTCGGCAAACCCTAGCCCTCTGTCACGCATTTGATTGGAAGTTGACCAACAGCCAATCGCAATGATGTGAGCTCTATTTAAGTTGTTTACGGAGGAGTTTTTACTTTTTACTTTTTTATGTGGATACTCATCGGATACTCGGAAGGTAAGTTATCTGTTTTTCGTTTTTTTTTTAAAGTTTCATCTCCCCAGCTGATAATTACTGTTAGTAAAGAAAAAAAAAACAATAAAATAAGAAATAAAAAAGGATGCAACTTTAAAATAATTAGAAATTTACATTGTTTTTAAGATTAAAATGAATAAATTACGACATATGCAGCGTGTTAAAACGAAAATAAATATATAAATAAATGTCGTTTAAAACAAGTTAAACGAGTAAACTTAGAAGATTCGATTAAATCTGTCGATTAAACGTGGTAAAACGTGTGAGATTAACAAATAAAATTAAATTTACGATTTTGATCGAGAAACAAAAGGCGGAAAGAGGGGTGAAAAATGTTGGTAAGTAAATCGTTTAAAAAGAATTAGTTACAAATAATTATTATTTCACATATAGTCTCATGGTGACAGAAAAGGAAAAAAGAGATAAAATGGAAGTCAAAAGATTTCTGTTTAGTAATAAAGAACGAAAATCGGGAGAAAATTATCGAAAAGATTTAAAAAAAAATTAACCCCTTTTGAACTTTACGATATCGTGCCTTTATTCTAGATGCTAAAATATCGAAATCACATGTATAGGGAATATACCCCAACCAACATTTAAGCAACAAATAAGAAAAAAAAATAATAAAAAAATAAAAAAATGATAATGACTAAAGATAAAATAGATTTGTTAGATAAACAAGTTAAAATTGGGTGATGTAGAAAAAAAACAAAAACAAAAAAAACAACTATTTCTGACTATACATATTTACACACCAAATACTGCGTTTATAATTAGTTATAAGCAGTGACATATCTTTATACTATTTACATTAAAATAATATGCAATTAAAGATTTATAAAACTACACTGCGTAAAATAATTTACAAAAACAAAAAACACGTTGTTTCCATCTATCTTAAACTTGGACTTTTTTTCCTTGATTGATTGTACATGCATAGGCTCGTTTTAGCCATAACCATTTAGTTTTTTTTTTCTGCTGTCTCAGTAATAGTTTGGATAACCTTTCGTCTTTTTGTTCCCACTATCCCAATATCTGTTAGGGCGTTGACTAGTGATTTTGCTACAAAACCCCTTGTGTCTACTTCAGTTTACTTACAGCTTGCCTTCCATCCATTGCTCCTACAATTTTCCAGTAATTCGTCGTATCTTAGTTTTTTTCCGTTCATAAAAGACTGTTAATTCCCACAATGATTTTCTTTAACTTATTTGAAAAGAGAACTAAGTCTGGACGCAATAGGGTCTTGAAGATGTGATCCGGGAAGTTTAATCTTTTGCCTATATCTACTCTAAGATCCCAGTCTGTTGCACACGATAGACAATTGGGTGCAATCATTTTCTTTGGGTTAGGTTTTAACGCCGGCTTTAATAAAATTTATAACATTCCTGTTTGAATTAAATGTGTTTGTACGGATAGCTGTATTAACGACTTCTGCTATGTCTTTTAATATCTGATTATGGCGTCATCTGTACCTACCATCAGCCAGCACTGATTTGCAGGTACCTAAGTATGTGTTTTAATGACCCTAATTGACCGCATAAGAGGCATAAGGTCGATTCTGATTTATTCCATAGTCTTAGGTCAACTGGGCTTGGGAGAAGGTCGTAAACTGCTCAGATTAGAAAGTTCATGCCTATTTCGTTACGCCATAGTTCAGACCATCTAACTTTCTTCTGAATCATTGCTTCCCATTTTGTCCACCCTTCTTGTTGTTTTAACCAAATCATCTTTGTTACTCTCATTTCCTCTTCCCCTGCGCTAATTTCGTCCAGTAAGAGTCTGTTTTTCTTTGCCTACTGCTTTGTCAATTCTAACTGTGGGGAAAAAAACCAAGCCCTACACGTCCAGTGGCAACAGTACCCAGTACTACTTTTTCGTGAAGACGCTCTTCTGCCAATTTCAACTCCTTTACCACATTCCATTTCCTCCCAGTGTAGACTTCAATATTTGCTCTTGCCACTTTTTGATCCTTGGAGAACTTATATTGTATTACCGTTCGCACTTTAGCGACTTTGTATTCTTCTACAAGGCTTTTAAATGGGAGTTAAAGAATATTGGAATTACTGTAAAGGGCAGCGCTGTTGAGATACTTTGGTAGACCTAACCATCTTCGTAAACGAGCGTTAATCTTTTTTTTTCTATCTGTTCTACGGAAGAAGTAGTGAAATCGTAGATGGATAACAGCCAAAATATCTTGGGAAGAATAACATGCTAATAAATCCATGCCTTATATCGACCAGGTAAGCCAGACTTGTCTACTTTATCTAACCATATTTCTAAGATGTCCTTTGTTTCCTGGATTGCGACAGAGTCCTTCAGGGTATTGTCAAAACGCTTACCCAAGTTCTTGATAGGGTTTTGCTTTATAGTCGGGATAAATTCGCCGAACAATTTAAAACGATCACTCTCTGATGTTTTTTCCTTTTTTTAACACAAGTGACCTTGATTTGGCAACGTTGAAATTCATCCTCGCCCATAAAATTAGTTTCTCTAAACCTTTTAGTAGCTACCTCGCGCCTATCACAGACGAGCATATTTTGGTCATATCGCGCATGTATTTTCTTATTAGATGTTGCCATTGACCAGATCTTGTTAAAGGACCTCTGCATTCTATTTCCACAGCTTTTATGAGCATATTCATAGCTAAGGAAAAAAGGGTAGCTGAGATGCTGCATCAGTTATAAAGCCTCTTTCCAATCTATGCCATGCAGATGTTGTGTTTCCTGCTGTTGTTTTTATTTTGAAATTATTATAACAGTCCACTATGGTCTCTATAATTTTGGCGGGAACGTGATGACGTTTTAAGGATTCTTCTACCAACTTATGTTGGATTGAGCCATTAAGGACTTAAGGTCCAGCCACAGGAAAGCCATGTCACCCTTATGTGCTTTTACGCCTTTTGGCAGCTGCGTAATGACGCCTGTGTGTTCCATGCACCCCAGTATGCCTGGGGCACCTCCTTTTTGAACAGAGGTGTCTTATTATTTAAGAGGAAATCTGTTAAACGTCGGTTTAAAATACTAAAAATATTTTCCCTTCAAAGTTCAATAGGGAGATGTACCTAAATTGATTTACTGTACTTGCTCCTTCCTCTTTAGGGATCCATATGCCTTCTGAGCACCTCCATTGCATAGCTATCTTCCCTCTTCTCCAGACAACTTTTAATAATCTCCATAGCATACGGAGCAGCATTGAGCAATGTTTATAAACAGTGTAAGGGACTCCGTTAGGTCCCGGGGCTGATCCCGATCTGGCTGTTTTTAATATTATCTGATTTTTTTTCCATGTTGGTTCTTTTAAGTCAAAAGGATATGCAGGCAGGTTAGGTGTGGTTAGAGATGAGTTTGCACCCAACTGTATTTGCCTATTTGGGTCATTCAATGTCTCTTTAAGGAAGTTATTCATTTCGTCTGAGGTCGATGTTTGCGCTCCACTACGTTTATCGCCTAATAATTTTTTTTAGTGAAAACGTATGGATTGGAGACAAAAACGAATCGTTTACGCGCCCTTTCCTTCCTTCTATTCCTGTGACATTTTGCTCTCCGTAAAGACCTCAGTTTGAAAAGGATGGAGTCACTGATCTCTTGCAACGGTCTCTTTTCTTCCGGTTTTGCTTTCTTGTATTGCTTTTCGGGTGGCTTTTAACTCTGCATTGTTTGATTTTATTTTCCTTTAGATTTTCTACAGTTTTTCCTCTTGTTTTCTTTTCCTCTGTATCCGAAGCGCTCTGAAGCGTAGCTGATTATGATTTTCGACATAGTTCTTAAACGTATATCTACCGAGCCCTTTGAAATTAACTTCAATATCTCGCTGATGTCTGAGTCGAAGTCGTGCCAAGATTTTTTGTCGACGGCCGCAAGCCCTTTGATCTTTTCCCGAAATGTCTCAGCTAGTAATTCGGGGGACATTTGTGTCTCTGCTTGAAAGAACTAGGCTCTGTGGTGAGCTTCCCAACCCTGTATTTCCTGAGTCTGACAAGGAGGATTTCCTGTGCGCTGCATCTGGCTAGTATATTTAGCTACCCCCCCTTCACGAGGGTTGTTTGTGGCACAAGGCCGGTTTAACGCGGGTTCTCCGAACCCGTAGGCTCGGCCAAAAATATTCCCTTTCGAACCCGTATAAACGGGTTCAGGGGCAGTCCACCTCCCCGAACGAGACTCTGCCCTTCGGCGGAGCCTCGTCCGGTTACCTGTCTACCCGAAGGCAGAGAGTTCGACTGTTTATCTGGAACAGGTTGAAGCTAGGCATCTGGCTAGTTTCCATTTTGAAATTTCATTTTGGCTTGATGGATTTTAAGGCTTACTTTAATGAAGTGAATATAATGAAAGGCTGAGGTGAATTGTGGCATATGGTGCAATTACTACGATATTTATGGATGGCAGTTGGTTTAGTTAACTTTTTAGTAGAAATTAACAGATACTTCTGCGTTCTTTTAATTTTGTATGTTACTACAAGATACTTCTTTCATAATCGATTTTGGTTGGCATCATTCAGAAGTGATTATGGTTGCCTCTGTGGAGGAGTGCCATCACATCGGGGTGGATATATGTTGTTAGTATCTTCTTCCGACCTCCTTCTAGCTCAGAGGTTATCATTTTATATCCTTTTGACCAGACTACAAGATTCCTGCGGGAACTTTGGTTTCAGCTAACATAAAAAATCTCTTTGTGTTCATTTTTTTTGATTGGCGCAAATTATTTTATTTTGCGTTATTCCTTTCTTTTTCTTTATGTTATAACGGAAGTTATGCGTGGAGCCTCCTGGTTTTTGGAGCTTTTAGTCACAAATAATTGGGCCCTGACCTTCAAATTTCCGCTGTTTTTTGGCAAGATTCAGTCTTTTCTTCTTTTTCTTTTTATATGAGGGTTGCCTTTTCGTTATTTGAGAGAGAAGTAGAGAAGGATGAGTTTAGAGAGAGAGAGAGAGAGAGAGAGAGAGAGAGAAGAAAGATTTTTAATTTTTAATTTAACTTTTAATTTCACTATAGTCCCTTCCTTTCTTTCTTTCATTCTTTCTTTCTTTTATTCCATTCTACTTTTTAAGGAGTTTTCTTATTTTTTCTTTCTTTTAATTTTCTCTTTTTTCGAATACTAATCTTTCATTCTTTCTAATATCTTTTTTTTAAAATTTATTCTTTCTTTCTTATTTATTAGATTTAAATAAATACCCAGGAAAACCATTTCCGCATTCCCGGCACTTCCTATAATCCACACAGTAACAAATATATAAAGCCTACATAAAGCAGTATAACTTATAGTGTGTTGATTTCATAAAGCGTGAAACTGCCAAGCACTATGCAGTGTTGCATTCTGTGCTCATACTTTCTTTCTTTCTGTCGTTCTTTCTTTCCATCTCACATTAATTTGCATTATTATCGCTTCCTTTCTTTCAGTTTTATCGTTGTTTCGAATATATTCTTTTTATTTTTTCGTTCTTTCACTTTGCAACGAATTCTTACTTTTTAATTTCTTTCTTATATTTTCTCATTTTTAATTTTACTTTTGCCATTTTCTTTCTTTCTCTTTCTAATTCATTTACTCTTCTATTTTCTTTCTTTCTTTCTTTCCTATTTTCTTTTTCTTTACTCTCCTTTCTTTCTTTCTTTATCGCATATTTTCTTTCTTTACTTCTTTCTGTTAATCTTCTATTTTCTTTCTTTCTTTTTTTACTCTCCTATTTTCTTTCTTTCTTTATTTCTGTTACTCTCTTATATTCTTTCTTTCTTTCTTTATTTCTGTTACTCTCTTATATTCTTTCTTTCTTTCTTTATTTCTGTTACTCTCTTATATTCTTTCTTTCTTTCTTTATTTCTGTTACTCTCTTATATTCTTTCTTTCTTTACTTATTTACTCCGGTTACGCGGCTTTTTTTTTCTTTCTTTCTTTATTTCCGTTACTCTCCTATTTTCTTTCCTTCTTTATTTCTGTTACTATCCTATATTAGTTCTTTATTTATTTATTTATTTATTTCTGTTACTCCCTTCTTTCTTTCTTTCTTTCTTTCTTTTAGTGTCCTATTTCTTTCTTTCTTTCTTTCTTTCTTTCTTTCTTTTAGTGTCCTATTTCTTTCTTTCTTTCTTTCTTTCTTTCTTTCTTTCTTTCTTTTAGTGTCCTATTTCTTTCTTTCTTTCTTTCTTTTCTTTCTTTGTCCTTCTTTCTTTTTAGTGTCTTTTCTTTCTTTCTTTTCTTTCTTTTAGTGTCCTATTTCTTTCTTTCTTTCTTTCTTTCTTTCTTTCTTTCTTTCTTTCTTTCTTTCTTTCTGTTACTCTCCTATTTTTTTTCTTTCTTTCTTTCTGTTACTTTCCTATTTCTTTCTTTCTTTCTTTCTTTCTTTCTTATTATCTCATTCCTCTCTTTCTTTTATTTTATTCTTCTAACTTTTTTTCTTCCCCTCTCCTTTCTCATCCACTCTTCTAATTCATTGTTTATTCTTCATAAATTTTTCCTTCTGCCACTGATTCACATTGTTTTAGGATATTTTTCATTTTTTCGGATACACACCTATTTATGCATTTTTAAAATTTCTTTCGCTTTTTTCTTGGTTTTGTCTTTACTTAGGAACCATTTTATCTATTTTCATTTTTATTATTCGATTACCCTTTTACAAGGTCTATATATATATATATATATATATATATATATATATATATATATATATTTTCCTTTTTTTTCTTTTTCCTTTCAATTCTTCTTTCGTTCATCCATTCCTTATTTCTTCTGATTTTTCTGCCTTTCTTTTTTTTTTCTTTTCCTCCAACTCTGTATCACCTCATTACATTTCATATTATGAAAAACGAGCTGGAAAAATATACAAATACCAGGAAGCCAACATATTTTTGTTGCACTTCAAGATAACGTTCCTATCATCACTTTGCCCGCCTCCCCCGGGCCATCATCTCTTATCTCTCATCCTTACATTCTTTTGTCAGGCACATTAATTTTTTCGGAATTATAGAGATCCTGCCAATCTGTAAAAATCCCTTCAATTCTTCCATCTGGAATGGCGTCAAAAGAATCCTCACAACTTGGAAGCAATGAAACGTTTTGTTTTGGCTCAGCCGCCATTTTCTGTAATCTGTAATGAAGAGAGGATTTGTTATTGAAACAGCTTTTACTGAATAAAGCCAGCGGAAGTTTTAGCAAGAGAACGGCGTGATCAAAAGGAAAACGAATTAATATCGGCGATCAACAGTCGTGTTTGTTTGATTTTGCTAAGTGCTCGCAAAGTATGGCGGACAAAGGACGTTCTGTTTGTTTGGAACGTTTTAATTTGTTATTTGCGATCTTAGCAACGGATTAATGCCCGAAACTAATGAAAGCGGAATCTAGGGGAGGGGGTACGCAAAGATTCTTGAGTTTCTTGGCAAAAAGATACCCAGTTTTGTTGAAAATAATTTAGAATAAATTCTTCAAGAAAAGATGTATATCCAAAGATATATATATATATATATATATATATATATATATATATATATATATATATATATATATATATATATATATGCATGTTTCATTAAAACGACAGACAAGGTACTACGGTTAAGCTTTTTATTTAATTTTTTTTGTGTTCTAACAAGAGCTTTCTTTTCTGGACAAATGGTGTGTAAAAACTGTCCGAATGTTTTATATTTCCGAGGGCTTTCGGCTATACCATTAGCCATTATCAAGGATGATTCGATTTTCAGCTTAACTGAGTGTGTGCGTTCTGTGTATGTATCAGTGTCTGGTAGGGATGTTTTTAATTTCCGAATACGGTTAGCACATTGTGGCTTTGTTCGGAGTTAATATTGTTAAGAGTTGCTTTTTTCTTTTTTATTATTAAAGCTTCCATTATTTTTAGTCTTTTTTTGCAAGTGGATGCAGTTAATATATTTATGTTTTCTACTAGTATGTTCCTAACGTTGTCAGTTACTTAAAGGGCATTTGAACTCATAGATAATGTTCGTTCTTTGTAATTTTGACTTAGTTGGTGTGTTGTTATTTTTGAGGATAAGGATGGCTGTCTTAAATTTTTTATAATAGCTAAATGGCTAAAGGTATAGCCGAAAGCGCTCGGAAATATAAAACATTCGGACAGAAAAGAAAGCTCTTGTCAGAGCACAAGAAAAATTAAATAAAAAGCTTAACCGTCGTACCTTGTCTGTCGTTTTTAATGAAACATGCATAAAGGAAGGATTGCTGCCTAAATATACAACTATCAAATATATATATATATACATTCGTATATTAACACGTATACACAAGCACACTAACGAATGAACTAGCTTCGTCGACACAAAAAATCTATCATGGTAGAAAACTCCAGACTTATGTAATCTGGGATTAGTAAATACATATAAGTCTTTAATTTCATTAGAAATAAAGAAAAGAGTCTTGGATTACTATGTGATATCTTTCCTTTTATATGGCAGTGAATACTGGACAATTTCGTAGGCAGCAGAGATGTGGCTCTACATAAAGGATGCTGAAAATTCCAAAGGAGTTTTTTCCTTCATCTATTTTCTATCCCTTGCTTTCTTTCTTTCTCTGCGTTGTTAGTAAGCAATATAGAAGTCATCATCTGTTTTTACATTTTACAAGGCCCGAGAGTCACTCAAGGCAGAGAGTTACATAGTAAAATGTTCAATTGGTGCGCATATATAGGGAAGATAATAATCCTAGATTTGTACAGGTTATTGTTATAGTGATTGGGAAAACATCCTCTTGGGAGTCGGTTCCATGGAGCAATATTTCGCAGGAAGAAGCTGCCCGTGTGGCACTACTGTCTCACCAGAAGGATACGAAGGGAATAATAGCGGACACAGAATCAGGAAAAGAGATTTAAAATTTGTTCGACATATAAAGAGTAATGAGAGTTTGGAAAACTTAATCCTTATGAGTTACATTGAGGCCAAGAAATATAGGGGAAAGCAGCGAGACATTTATCTGAATGGATGATAAAACGCGGGAGCCTTAGCATAAGGGAACGAGCGGGTAAGGATCAGAAGAGATAAAAATTTGTGGAGAGCCATGATCGTCTATGCCCTGAAGTTACGTGTTACATAGAAGAAGACGAATGAGAGAATATAATAAGCAAACTCTATATATTATTGAGTAGAAGATCCACCAATCAAATTGAACTCACGAATTTATATTCAAGCTATAGCAACAAAATAAAACCCGGAATAATATATTTAAAACCGCATGAATTTGTAGCCCCACTATTTGCATGATAAAAATAAATACATCGAAAATACTTAGTCAGTACCATAATTATTTCATATATAATGCTTGGCGTAAAGCTCACCGAATTCATAAAAACAGAATAGTAAATAATATAAATAATTTTCACACAAACAGACAAACAATACTGCATATAATGGCTACAATTGAAAGAAGTCATCAAAACGTATTATAAAATTTGTTACAACGTACTTCAGAAAAAACTAAGAGATTTAATTTCTGTAAAACAAAATAATAATAACTTAGAAACCGAGGCAGGAATTTATAGTATAAACTATATAAAAAAAAAAAAAAACTGCGGCAAGAAATACATTTTTAAGCATTTCAACCCAAGCAAGGCGGGAGTGCCACTAGCACGCAAAGGGTTACTGAGGGTAGAGAACAAGAGTAAAAAAAAACGTGTTTGGAGAGAGGATAAAGAGAAGGACGAGGAACAATATCAAGGTATCAGATATCGATTGACATTACACTTGAATGTTTGAAGATTATAGTCATCGAGGAAGCAAGTAAGAGGAAGTGAATTTCACAGACGGGAAGTGCGAGAGAAGAAGCTGTTTGAGTAGAAAAGACGGTTACATTTAACCGTTTTGACAGTGAACGGGTGGGACCGAAATGCCAACCAAGTAGCACGTTTAAATTCATGCAGTGTAGGAACCAGCGAAAGCAAATCATCGGAACATTTGCCGTGAAAATACGTATAGAAGAGACAGAGGGAAGCCACGGCACGTATCGTTCCATATATATATATATATATATATATATATATATATATATATATATATATATATATATATATAATTATTATTTATAGAAAAAATTATAACATAAATATGTTATAAAATCACTACAAAATAGCCATTTTGTTTCAACACCCTCCGTGTCTTATCAAGTGATGATGTTGAAGATAAAATAAATGGTTTTAAAAGTTTCAAATTAATTAACGATCTTTCACTTGGGGGAACCATTGTTACAAAAGCTAGAATAACCAATAAAAATGCAAGTATAGGAAGATTCAAAAGCTTGACAACAATATCATGTTATAATAGCTATTCAGATCTTTAAAATACGGGTAATATTAAAAAGAATTTATACTAACCAATATTGTTGGTTATTGGAATTCATTCCGTATATACCAATTATATACTTATATATATATATATATATATATATATATATATATATATATATATATATATACTCGGATACGGATTATTAGTAAATGTTTACTTACTGTCGGACTTATTTCTGTTTGAATTTAGATTCTCAAATAAAATTACTCGATCTCGCTTCTTTTATGAATATATGAACATAAAAGGGATCTTTTATAAAATAACATTAATGCATTCATCGCAAAAAGTCTGCCTACAATTTCAACTTAGACAACACTTAAATATTGCGCATTGTCTGAACAAAAAAAAATGGGAAAAAAAGCAAAAAAACTACCATTTCAAAAAGATAAATGGCTAGCGTTTAAATATGCAGTCGAACAAAAAAGTGAAACATTATTTTATTTAACAGAATTTGAACCTGAGACACTGAGATGAAATTTAAACGTTTCATTTTTTTTTTTACCTATTATCGTATCCATACTATTCTCAAGATAGATTTATTCAGCTTCTGTATAAAGAAAAGAATTTTTTCAGCAGTAGAAAAAGCAAACAAACTTGAGTACAAAATATTGCTTTTTTTAAAACTAAAATACATGTTGTCTCGTAAATCTGGACACATAGCCAAAAATGCATATTTTTTCAAGAAATTAAATTTTCAATAATATTTTATTGAATTGGAATATTAACAAATACCATCTTCAATATGATTTCCATCATTTGTGATGCAAAGATTGATGCGCTTTGCAAGATTCACGTGAACTCGATGCAATAACTCCACATTGCCGCCAATTTTAGCACATTTACTCTTTATGCATTCAATCAAGTGTGTTGCATCTGCGATTTTCATTGAGTACACCTTCTCCTTTAGCAGACCCCAGAAAAAATAGTCACTTCTTTTTTCTTTTGACAAAACCATGTTTAATCTGTGGAGGTAAATAAATATAGTTAGATTTTCTATGTGCCCAGATGTAAGGGACACACCCTGTATAATTACAAGACATATTAATCAACCTGAATTAACAAGAAGGAAGAACAGAATTGTCATGGGTCAGGAATTAAGACGAGCTTCACTGCCAGGATACAGTTTTTATTTGGAAAATGTCACTGCCCTCATAATCAGTTTCTATGGAAATGTCTTAAAAATCAAGAAGAAAGGAATTGTCAGGAATTAAAACATGCATTACTGACATAATATATTTCTGTCATGAAATAAATAAATAAAATAAAAATTAAATGAGCATGAAAATAAAATATAATAAAAATAATTAAATTAATAATAAAAACACGAAAATGAAATATAATAAATATAATTAAATTAATAATAAAATCATTAAAAATAAATATAATTAAATTAATAATAAAATCATTAAAAATAAATAAATAAATAATTAAATTAATAATAAAATCATTAAAAATAAATATAATTAAATTAATAATAAAATCATTAAAAATAAATATAATTAAATTAATAATAAAATCATTAAAAATAAATATAATTAAATTAATAATAAAATCATTAAAAATAAATATAATTAAATTAATAATAAAATCATTAAAAAATAAATATAATTAAATTAATAATATAATCATTAAAAATAAATATAATTAAATTAATAATAAAAACATGAAAATAAAATATAATAAAATAATTAAATTAATAATAAAAAATGAAATAAACTACAGTAAAAATAATTAAATTAATAATAAAACATGAAAATGAAATATAATAAAAATATTTAAAACAAAATAAATTCAAAATAAAGCCTACTAATAATCTAAAAACATTAGTCCTAAATAAATACCTCTGAAAACCTTTCCCCCCCTCCATATATAATCCACCAGTAACCTATATAGAGAGATTATACAAAGAAGAGTAAATTATAATCTGACGATCGCTTAAAGCGTGACAATACTACTCACCATGCAATGTTGAATTCTATTTCGACACTTTCTTTTCTTTCTATAAAGAAAGGAAGTGTGGACGTAGAATCATGTACGGTAGGTCATGTTCAATACCTCCCATCGCTTCTAAAGATTCAATCCCAGGTATTGCTTAGTATATCATCATCATAATCATCTGCTTTATACTTGTAGAGGTTGGCCATAGGCTAAACATGCAAACCATGCTCAATGAAGGCTCGATTGTTATATTTCAGAAAACGGAATCCGACATCATATATAAAATTATGCATGTGGGCACATCAAGGGGGTGTAAGGGTTAACAAGCTTGTCTCGCTAGAACAATTACGACTGAGTAGTGAGTTCGATCCTCACTGGGTGTACCATACTTTTGGCTTTGTACCACATCTAAGCTACTCTTGGAAAATTGGGCACCTAGGCGTAGTGTAATGATTAGCAAGCTTGTCCTGCTAAAATACTTTCGAATGAAAAGTGAGTCCGACCATCACTGGGCGCCCCACACTCCCGGCCTTGTGCCACATCTAAGCTCCGCTTAAAAAATCAATATAAATGCATGTATGTATGTTATGGATGTGCCGACTGTATAATGAAATGAAAATTTGGAGAGCCGGGTTCGAATTCCTGTCAAGTTTGCTGCAAGGAAATATTCACTTATATTTTATGGTTTATTGAATTTTTAAGGTTATTTAAAACAGAAAAAAATATTTTAGAATTGGAAAAATGTTTTGTAATAATAAATATTATTTATAAAAGTCTTAATATTTATGGTATTATTTATTTAGTATGTTATTATAGTATATTATTAGAGCATTATTATATTATGTTATAGTATTATTATAGTATTTTATTATAGCATATATATAATATTCTGTTATGCTATATTATATTATATCATAGTATATTATTACAGTATTAATACATAGTAGAATATTATATTATTATAGTGTTATTATATTATAGTATATTTTATAGTATTATTATATTATACTATATTATAGTATTATTATATTATAGTATTACTATAGTATATTATTATAGTGTTATTATATTATAGTATATTTTATAGTATTATTATATTATACTATATTATAGTATTATTATATTATAGTATTGCTATAGTATATTATTATAGTGTCATTATATTATAGTATAGTAAGTTATAGTATATTATTATAGCATTATTATATAATATTATATTATAATATATTATTATAGTATTATTACATCATATTATAATATAGTGTATTATTATAGTATTATTATATTATAATATAATATAATTATAGTATCTTATTATAGTATTATTATAGTATAGTATAATTATAGTATAAAATAGTATAATTATATAATATTATATTATAATATATTATTATAGTATAATCATATTATATTATAATATAGTATATTATTATAGTATTATTATATTATAATATAGTAGAATTATAGTATATTTTTATAGTAGTATTATGTTATAGTATAGTATAGTATAGTATATTATTATAGCATCATTATATTATAGTATTATTATAGTATATTATTATAATATTGTTATATTATAGTATGTCATTATAGCATTATTATATTATATTATAGTATAGTATTATAGTATATTATTTTAGTATATATAAATAAAACAGCTTCTTTTTCTTGTCTTTATCCGAATATGTCCTTTATTTTAAAGAATTTTCTCAACTCGTAGATGACATTGTTCAGGTAGATAAGACTGTGGAAGATAAATCACACACTTAACTAGCATCGTATATTATTTAGAAATATTGTGTAGCTTTAGTCTTTCAGTGCTTATGGATTGGTGGTATTAAATTCCGTATTTAAAAACTATGCTTTTCCCTGAAATCGAAGTCTTCGAGTAGTTTTTCATTACACCAGGGAGTGCGCCGCTTCCGATTGTCAATATCTGATAGTGCCCCGCCCGTGTCTTTGAAGGTGTCGATCTGCGAACTTACACATCTATTTATTTACGCTTTAATTTTGAGATGCATTTGTCTGTATCTTGTTTCGAAATCTGACAGGATTAAATTGATAACATCGCTTGAAGACAGCACTAACAAAAACAGTTCAAAGTAAAGTTATATGATGTATGTGTTACATTGTAGGTAGGCATGGAGACTGGTAGGTGGGGGAGTTGGTGTGGGTGGTGTGTTGAGGGTTGATTCCAACAGAGATTCTTTGCAAGAGGAAGAAGTATTATTTTTTTTCTGATAAAGCTGGAAGAGATTTTGCGAGAAGCTGTGATCTCTAGGGAAATCATGAGCGAATAAGTGCACCATCATGTCGACATATATCCAATGCCTAATAGTTTGAAGGTGTACAACATCGCGTAGGTAGAGTGATTGATTCAATGACCTCGGCAGAGGCACAATGACTATCACAACGGGGGAGGAACCCGGGTAGTGATGGCGTGGGGTTTTGTAGGTGGAGTTGAAAGAAAAGAGAACAACCATGGCAGAGGTAAAGGCAAAATGCATGACACTAAGGGCGTGTCTGAAAACAGAAGTATATCTATAAAAACAAACTCAGAAAGAATATATATATATATATATATATATATATATATATATATATATATATATATATATATATATGATGGAATGAATCATGTTAGATTGATAATCGTTTACTATTTATTCCTCATCTTATCATAATATATATATATATATATATATATATATATATATATATATCTATATAATATATATATATATATATATATATATATATATATATATATATATATATATAATATTTATATTTCTGAGATGACATACTATATACACTATTTACATTATTCGGACTATTGTCCCCATCTTTGTCGCCATATTTATTACAATGTTTCGGCCGTTGTACGCTCCGGCCTACTTCAGGTGGTTGGAATGTCGAAAATAAAGGGTTCAGATCGACATGAGCGTACAACGGCCGAAACGTTGTAACAAATATGGCGACAAAGATGAGGACAATAGTCCGAATAATATAAATAGTATATATATATATATATATATATATATATATATATGACATATTTATGTTATAATTAAAATAATTATATCTGCTCTACTTTGTATTAAGCACTCGTTTAAGAATAGTAATTGTTGGTTATTGGTTATTGAATTCATTCCGTATACCCCAATTATATACTTGGTATATATATATATATATATATATATATATATATATATATATATATATATATATATATACAGTGTGTGTGTGTGTGTGTATGTATGTTATACAGTCATCCACAGACACAATGTTAGGCATCCGATTGTTCAAACCGTATATATATATATATATATATATATATATATATATAGAGAGAGAGAGAGAGAGAGAGAGAGGAACCTCGGTTCACGAATTTAATTCGTTCCTGAAGGTCGTTCGTAACCCGAAATATTGGTAAACCGAAACTATTTTTCCAATAGGAATCAATGTAGAGAAAAGAAAAGTCACAATATAATAAAATTGGAAAAGAAAACCACGAATGTAAAACACACGAATGTAAAACAACATGGAGGTCGACTCAAAAAATTCTTCCATTCGGGTTAACTCAGTTTGGCAATGTAGTTCGAGAACCGAAATTTTGTTCGATAACCGAGTCATTTTCATCTCGAATTTTCTTTTCGAAAATCTATTTGTTTGAGGTTGCATTGTATATATATATATATATATATATATATATATATATATACATTATTATGTCCGACAATTATTTTAAGACATTTTATATATATATATATATGTTTATACGTTATTTTTATAGATACAATTTATTTATGCAAATGCTCTATTTTTAATTAAATTGTATCTTTAAAAATAACATAAAAACCAAAAATATATTAAATAAGTGTCGGACTTAATCTATTTCATTATATATATATATATATATATATATATATATATATATATATATATATATATATATATATATCGAATACGACGGAAGAGTCCTCCATATGTATATATAAAAATATAATTTCTATATATATATCATATGTGCGTGGTACTTATTAGAAAGCGCTCAATATCAGAGATAGAGCTAACATATTCAGCTGTATGCATATGAGTTTGTAATCCGGGGTTTCACGCTTTGCGATCATCAGACAAACTCTGATTTGTTTGATGATCGCAAAAGCGTGAGACCCCGGGTTACAAACTCATATCCATACAACTGAACGTACAGTGATTTTTTTGCATTCTATTGAGGTTTCTAGGTCTAGATATGATGGATTATTATGAAAATTATTCAAATCCGCAAATTTCTATTCGCTTATATAATCCTATGCGAGATCCAGCTTTAAATGCTGCGGGTGGAGCGTCTTTGTGAAGGAAGTCATTGCTCTTGGGGCCTGTCCTCGGCATTATATATACTTGGATTCGTATCACCACCGAAAGTAGGATTAGCTACGCTCTATTGTGTCTAGTTACTTAGTTTCTGTTTATTCGCGAGGTCCACTGGCTCACTGGTATGATGCTTGCGTTGTATGGTAACGGACCGTGTTCGAATCTCGCTAGTGGATACGCACTGCTGATGAGTCACAAAAATAGAACGGAATGGCTGTCCAGTGCTTTTCGGCATTCTGTTGAGGTTTCTAGGTCAATGTTGACATGATTATATATATATATATATATATATATATCTTAATAAGAATAAGCAACTCCCAAAGGAGTCTGCTTAAGATTGTAAACAGAAGAAAAATATCTGCCTGGGACTATTAGAGTTCGTATTTTCACACACTAAAGTCAGTGACGTGGTCGCTCAATGCTCACTTGAAATTTGATTTAAAAATATATCGAAGCGCTGCCATTTCATATGCCATGAAGCATTCTTTTTTCTGTGTGCAAACTTAAGCAGACTCTTTTGGGAGCTGTTCTTTGTATTTCTATTAACATAATTCTCTGTCATGGATGATCTTAAGGGCCTGGTATTGTTGAGCACTTAATGCTTGAAGTAATAGGTTCTTAGTTTCGCATCGGTGAACCATTTCTATTTTTTTTAATTAATTGTAATATTAACGGCTTGATAGATCATCTTCCTCTCAGTGAGGTTGGTTGGTGTGTGAACGATATACACGTACTGCTACACTCTGGGAGGATAAAGCTTCCTATTTCACACACTACAGTAACCAGCCGCCTGATGATTGCAGGAAAGCGTATGAAACTGTAAGTCGTGGCCGACCACTGTCCAATTGAAATATGATTTAAAAATATATTAAGGCTCTCTTTTTTTCTTTGTGCAAATTAAAGGAGATTCTGGAAGCTGCTTATTCTTTTTTTTTTAATATATATATATATATATATATATATATATATATATATATATATATATATATATATATATATATATATGTGTGTGTGTGTGTGTAACGGTTTCCGCGCGAATATATGGGAGAATAATGTGGAATTAGAACAATCTAATTGCAACAATTGTTCTAATTAGAACAATCTACTATAGCCACTACTCCAACAGTTTCTTTTTTCTCGCACTTCTCACCTGTGGAAGTACCTACGTTTCCTTGCTTCCCTGATAACTACAATCTTCAAAAATTTCAATGTAACGCCAATCGCCATCTTCGGCCTTCTTGAAGCCTGTTCATTTTTTTTGTCCTTCCTTCAGCCCCCCCCTATTCTCAGTCCTCACTTTCACTCGCATCACCGCCTTGCTTAGGGCAAAATAATAAAGAACGTTTTAATATTTACCATCCCTTTGTCTCCGCTCGACCATATAATCGCCCAAGCGTCATTAGGTAATCTCTTGTCTTCCTTCCATATGTTATGTGAGTATATATATCTGACTAGCAGTAGAGCCCGGCGTTGCCCAGGTATGTAACAGTAAGAGACAGATCAAGTATCAACCATCATAAAGACTGAAAAATAAAATTGACAAAGATTATTGTTTAAGGTTGATGGAAACGCATGTCTTAATTAGTTTTTTTTTTTATTTTTTATTTTTTTTTACGAATTGGTCAAACCCAAACTAAAACAAAAACATTGTTTTCAATCGTTATGAGTCTACCGATTGAATAGAATTTTATTATAAACAATTGTCTTGTAAATGGAATTTTTAAAGCATTCTGAATGTAAAAATAAAGAAAAAAGTGTGCAAGACAATAAGAAACACTACTTTCTTGAAATCGGTTGAAAAATGTAGGAAATCCGATCCCATATATAAACGAACACACACACACACATGCACAAACAACCTGAGTTTTATAATAAGTATAAGTCAATATGAGTTGTCCCCCGTTCATTCTGGCGACAGCGATGCCTCTTAATCGTGTTTTCAAATTGATTTCGTGCAACAACAATTGTGTTTTTCAATTTTGGGCGCTGTCAGAACCACCGCAAGGTATTTTTACGTAGTCCTGTGAAGTTTTGTTGAAATCGGTTGAAAAATGGAGCAAATCCTATCCAATATATAAACGAACAGACACACACACACACAACCTGTGTTTTATAATAAGTATGATTTACACGCAGATTATTGCCACCATCGTTGTTATTGTTGTTGTTGTTATCCCAAGGTTTCGGCTGTCGTGCCTTCCGGTTTTCATCAGGTGATTTTTTTTTTGATCCGGGTAACCTTGATCGAGAAAAATCCTGTCGATTACTCTTCGACTTATGTCTTTTGCATGTTACATTTTCCAAGCCTTCTTTCTTCATTATGTCCCTGAAATATCAAATGTCTCCTGATTTTAAGTGTAACCATTTTTTTAAAAAATTGCAATTGTTTCTGAAACTTCCCCATTGCGTATATATTCAATCCATGGCGGTGTTAGAATTCTTCAGTTCTTGGGTCTCATTCCAGCTGAACAGCCGTGAACATCGGCAGAAATGCCGGACTGTACATAAATAATCTGTCATTTTGAACAAGTATTATGTTAATAGAGGAAAATAATTGTAAGCAACATTTCTTATCTCTGACGTCAGGCAAAAACGAAATAACAAATTCGAAAAAAAGAAAAAGACGTCGAGGTTGCCAAAATGTCATGACTTTAAATGTTTACATTAAGCATCTCTTTACACGTAACTGAATCAGCCAGACAAATTCTGATTTTTAGTAGCTGATTATATATATATATATATATATATATATATATATATATATATATATATATATATATATATATGTATGTATGTATGTATTTGTAATTTTGTTTTTATCTATCTACGTACATTTATTTTTATGTGTTAAAACATCATTCAAAAGAATTTAAAAGAGAAGTTTTACATACGTAAGAAGAAGAATATACAAAAAAATAAATAAATAAATAAACGCGCGCTCGCGCGCGCACACACTCACATGTATACAGGGTGCGATGGATAAATTGTCGTCTAAATTACACAAAATTGAAAATAACACTGTCTTCTGATTTTAACAGATACATTTACCAAAATTACATAAAAATACCGTGAAATACTAAAGATCAAATTTATTCAATAAAATCGTCACAATATTATATATTTATTAAAGACATTTTATGTTTAACGTTCTTTTTTATAGATACAAGTATTTAAATAAATGCTCTGTTTATAATAAACAGTATTAAATAACATTTACCGGACTGAATGTCCGAGAAATTTTCATAGAAAATATTCGTCCTTTGACAGGATTCGAACCTGCATCCTATACGGAACCGTCATTTACGCTGACGTGCCTTGACATTCAGGCCGGCAAATGTTATTTAATACTGCTTATTATAAATATATGGCAGCAATACTCCATGCAAGGGCGAATTGTTGATTTGTAGATCTGGAGGATCGATTCCGGGGAGAAAAATTTCCTGGCGCGGCACAGGGAGCCATCTTTCCTTGCGGGAGACGAAGCAATTGACTCAATGTATTTGTTCCATCTCAGGTCAGCATTCAACGTTAGACCAAGCAGCCGCAGAGAGGTGCTCTCAAGAAGTTGAGAATCAGACATTCTAATGGGAGGCAGGGAAGAATGGATTTCTGTGGTGATTAATAGACAGCAGTTTTGTTTTTGAGGCATTAAAGTTGACTAGCCAATTCCTGCCCCAGTTCACAACCTATTGGAGGTCCTTTTCGAGACGTATGGCCAGGTTAGTTTTGTCAGCGACAGTAGATTTGTTTTTGAGGCAGGAGTAAATTGTAGTGTCGTCCGCGTAGATGCCAACTTGGGAATTTATGGCGTCAAGAAGGTCGTTGATGAAAATAAGGAATAGAGTGGAGCCAAGGATGGAGGCTTGAGGAACACCTGCGTTAGTGGGATAGGAACTGGAGGAGAATCCGTTGAGAACGACCTTCAATTAACGGTTTGACAGGAATGATTGTATTAGGTCAAACAATCGACCCGTAATATATATATATATATATATATATATATATATATATATATATATATATATATATAATAAAAACTTAAACACTAATATTCCATGGTCATAATTTATTCCATTGGATCGTAAATACGATCAATTCATCAGACCTAGGAATTTGTAGGTCTGATGAACTGGATCGTATTTACGATTCGAATGGAATAAAATTACACCATGAATATTAGTGCTTAAGCCTTTTATATCTTCTCTGTCCTAGACATTGAGTTCTACCTGGATTCTTCCTCTTGGAATTTTTTTTTTCTAAAAATATACATGTATGGGTATTTATATATTTTGCATATGTGTGTATATTTCCACTAATATTATATATATATATATATATATATATATATATATATATATATATATATATATAGTATATATATATATATATATATATATATATATATATATATATATATATATATATATATATATATATATATATATATATATATATATATATATATATATATATATATATATATATATATATATATATATATATATACTACAAAGGTGCAACTTTGTTTCGGTGCATTTCAACTGCACCTCGACGGATGAGAACCGAAAATGGTTATGAACAATTCTGCTAGTAGGCAAGCCGTATGTGAAACGTCACTTCTTTTTTTCCATTTGTTTGAAATGAAAAAAATATACATAAAGCGAAATGGTGACGGAGTGAATCAATATTGCTTTTTGGTGAAGGATGGATGCGGAAGATTCCTTACCGATAGTCACGGTCAAAAGTTTAGGCACATCATCTCACAAGCGTCCTAAGAGTGACGGGTGGGGGATAAAACGTGGGAATAGGAGATAGTAATACGATGGTAGGTGGAATAAATCCTAGCGATAGTTATAGTAGTAATTGGGAATTTTTTGGGGGGGGGTTTACTATAAACAAGCAAGCTAAAGCTGAATTGCATATATTTAGGTTGGAGTTATCACTACTAATTCTATAATCAATGGAAGTGTTTTGTAAATTAATAAATTTAGAACTGGTGATTTCTTCTTGGTATGCTGGATATATAGGTTTAGGGATATATAAGTGATTTAGAAATTAAATATAAGTAGAAAAAATTATGGGATATTAATATAACTTTTATAATCTAATTTTGATCTATTTTCAGAAAGTATAACGTGTAGAATAAGTATGGGTGTAAAACAATTTTTCTGAAAGTATTACTCGTAATATATATGCAATAAATAAATAAATAAGGAAAATATTATATAATAATCTAAGATAAATTAGTAGAGAAATACATAAGATAGAAAGTATATCAAAGGAGGTGAGTTATAATATTAAACGTTTAGAGTTATGGAATTATGAATTTAGCAAGATTGTGATGTTAGATCCTTAATTTGTCTACAAAAAACGGTGGTTTCATATCTTTGGTTTAGTAATTGCGTGTTGTTCAAAAGTTCGACAATACATATTTTCTCCTGCAAACATAAAAACAAGGTTCTTTAAGAGATTTTCAAGTTGTCTTAGGATTTTCCATTTAACCTTAGTTGTTTTCCTTCTTCCTTGAGTTTCCAAAAATATTTCTAAGGTGATGTCATATTGCGTTTGGCCGCATTTGTAAAGGGGTTTATGTGATTGTAATATTTATCCTTAAAAGGTCTGCTAGCTGATCCCACATACAGTTTAATATCTCTGGGGTTCTCAATTGATGAGATATAGCACATATACACTATGGATTTCGTTAAGCACCTGTTTGACAATGGACATTGATCAGGGATTCTACAATTACATAGCTTTTTTTCTTGGAGTTTTTTTTTTAAGCGTTTCACCCCAAGCAAGGCGGGAAGCCACTAGGACGCAAGGGGTTAAAGAAGATTTTGAGGCAAGGTCAGATAGGAATGATAGAGGAAAGAATGAGGAGATGGATAGTGGATAGATCAAAGCAACTGGAGATGTCGATTGACATTACATTTGAATAGTTGGATATTATAGCTCTCAGGGAAACTGGAATAGGGAAGGGAGTTCCACAGGCGAGAGGTGCAAGACATGAAGCTATTGGAGTAGAAGAGACGGCTACATTTAGTAGTTTCGACAGTGAAAGGATGAGAGCGGGATGCCAGCCTCATAGGGCGCTTGAATTCATGAAGTATGGGAACCAGCGAATGCAGCTCCTCGGAGCAATTACCATGAAAGTATTTGTAAAAAAGACAGAAAGAGGCGACGGCGCGTCTGTGAGAGAGTGACTGTAGACGAGATGCCAGAACAGGGCCAATTATATTGCATATCCGCCTATGGAGTGTATTAGAATTTGTGTTTAGTTTGTGTTTATTATCGTTATGAAGTTTCAGTATTCTATTGTTATGCGATTTAATAATTTTATCTAGATTTCTAGAACAGCTGTAACTAAATTTTAAGGTATTACGGTTGAAGATTTGACTTAATTTACTCTTCGCAGGAAAGTGCTTATTAATTAGATTTAAGAATTTGTGCCCTAATTTGGTACGGACTAATTTGTTTATACCAAGTTATTGTCCTACCTTTATTGATTTTTTTTAGAGTAACTACAATTTTCTCAATATATTTAATTTCGGACGCTCGATAACCACTGTCGGTAAGGGTTTTGTTATAGATAATTTTGTGTTTATCGAATATTTCCTTGTTAGAAGAGTTCTTGTTTATACGGCGTTCAACGGATGATGGGATATGTTTAATAACTGGCGTTGGGTGGTTGGAATTAGGATTTATATAAATGGGGTTAGCGTTATTTTTTAAGAAGGGTTGGAAAATATTTTAGGGTTAGGTTTAAGTCTACTTGTTTTATGTTAGAATTAATTTTAACCTTGTGGTGTAAAGATTTAAACACTTTATGAATCAATTTCCTCAACTTGTCAACCTTACTTACGGTAGAATTATTTACTACCATCAAACCATCGTCCTTATAAATCCCTATATTATTTAAACTAATTTCATTATAAGCAGTGAGGTTGTATAGAATAAACAGTCCGACCAAGTCCGATGATTTAGCAGAGTCCAGCAACCCCATCGATACATCAAAGTTTTCACCCGATTTTTTTATCCATTGTTCTTTGTTGTGGATTATAATTGATTTTCTGCAATTTAGGATGATGTCGATTTCATCTTTAGAGATGTCAGAGTAAAACTCGGCAAACTCCAAAGCTGTTTCGAAAGCGTTTCGGATATGTGTGGATAGAAGTCTATGATGTCAAATTGGATGAAGGTACTGTTGTTTTTGTTATTGAGGCTTTTAAACCAATCAATCACTTGTGTAGTGCCGACCCTTTGGATGAGACCGAGCTGGATCTTTATCTGTTTGTTTACACGTTCCAGGATCGTTTTGTTAATTCTCCCGATTTCAGGTTTGGTTGGGTTGATAATCCTTGTTGGTAGATTGTTTAAGAGATCAGGTTTATGGTCTTTGAGTAGAATGTAGGTTTCCCTAGTCGAAAGTTTGGGCACCCTATCACTGATTTCCGGAAAAAAACTTGAAATCTCCAAAAAGATGGATCCATATGGATTTAAAAATTTAAAAGCAGCACCTCTCATTGACCAACTACAAAAATTTAAAATGGACCTTTTTGATATCATAAATAATATTAGCTTCCACAAAATCAAGGAAAACTTTCCAAAACGCTTCGATATGGTGGTCAGAAAAATCAACTACTCAAACTAAATATCTGTAAAGTAGGATAAGACTCCAAAGTTTTATAAAATTGATCCAAAGTATTACAATACCTTGATTAAAAAGGAGTTAACGAAAAATTATAAGAAGGTTGATACAGATAATTATAATTATGTAAACATAATTAATTCATCGGACAAGAAGATTACCATCAAGAGTGAAGAGTGTGAGATGAGATCACTGCTAGATTGGCTGACCTTTTAGATCTTGCTCTCACTTCTTGAAGATGATTCAGATAAGCAGATTGAAAACAATATTTAAGTATAAGTATTTATATATATTTATATTTATATATATGTGTGTGTGTGTGATTGATTGATTGTTTAATTGATTTGATTTGCATTTTACGGCTTATCAACCTTTTGCAAGTTATTTAAAGCTATAAAATATAGTAAAATCTTTGGGAGATAATAATGATTTACTGATACAACCCATACTAAGTAACCCATAGCTGGGGGGGGGGAAGAAAAGTTGGAAGCCTGCCTTACTCAAGGGTATTTGTGCGTAAGTGAATATATAACAAACACGACTGGAACAGAAATTCAGTTTTTTAATTTCCAATTTCGATCCGTTTTCCATTACGCCACCCTCACATGCAAACTTACAAAACCTGGAATACCTAAGCGATCACCCATCTATGTACGGGCAAGGTTCAACGTTGCTTAACTTCGGTGATCATCCGAGAACCGGTGTTTTAATATGATGTGGCCGTTAGCCTATATATATATGTTATAGAATTTTGTGGTCAATTATTACTATAAAATATATCCAATTCAGTGGGTTAATTGCTGAAGGTAGTGGGTTACTAAATGAGGTTGTTGTATGAACGTAAAGTGAGGTGGTTAGAAGTGCAGATTATGGGGATAGGTAGGACAGATAACAGTTGATCGACGACTTAGAAGATGTTAAGATTTTAGCGATTGAGGAAGCATTCTCTCGGGAGTCTGTTTCACAAAGGTAGCAGTTCTTGGGAAGAAGCTGTCCAAACAGAACTTACCAATATATGAAGGGAATAGGGACTATTTGTCCTGGTGACGTGCCATGGTGGGTATCAGCTGAAAAAAAAAAGTGCAAATTGGCCAACAAAATCTATTTATAGCAAAATGACCAACAATACATTTTATTTGTAACTGAAGGCATACAATTGCGTTCAAAATATTTAGATTTCTGCATTGAATAACCCATAGAAGTGTTGATATGCCGCAAAACAAATTCAGCCAATCTACCAGGCTTCTTCTTTTTCTTCTAAATATAATAATAATAATAATAATAATAATAATAATAATAATAATAATAGGTTTCAGTAAGATCATGTCATTGAAGCTCGAAGAACTGACTTTATTATTATACATAAGCTGAATAGTAAATGTCAAATTCTTACTGATAAAACTGTGGAACATGAATACAGACCGAATTCCTGTAGTGTAATAGTTGCACTTGGAACACCAAACTTAACGAGCCCTTATGAAGAATTGGAATTGAGACCAAGATTGTAGACCTCCAGAAAACTATCATCATTTTCTCTGTGAGGATTCTCTGAAAAATTCTTGAGTACTGAGGAGTGTTGTTGACACGACGCCTCAAGAGCAACATAATAATAAGTATTAGTAATGCTATTTTTGTTAGCAATTTTATTATTACTATTAATAATAATAATAATAATAATGATATTATTATTATTATTATTATTATTATTATTATTGCTGTTTGTTTTTTCTCTTCATTTCCATTATAGTCACATGTTCGTTTGTGTTCTTATCTATGCTTTTTCCACCAGTCACCAGGGCTGGGGTTTGTTATTAGCTAACTTATATCTTATTCTTCTCTGCTGTTGTTACAACAGAAAAACACGAAGCAAAAACATCTTTATGCCTTGTATTATTTCTCGTAAAAGATTTTTTTTTTTTCAAGTCACGTTTTTTGTTTCAAGATCAAAAGAAAAAAGAAAATAATCAAAACTGCACTTGGTTTATTTCACTTTTGTTTCCTTTTATCGCTCGGTGTTTCATATGAGGTTTTTTTTGTTCCTTCGTTTTTTATTTGCTTTATTAAGTTTGACTGTTTTTACGTCTTTCTCCTGATTCATTCTTTTGAGGTTACCACATTTGTGATCCGTTCAGAGCATGCGCATTGATTAGTGCGTGTCGTGGCTTTGGCGTGAGCTCTTCCGGTGCACAGCGCTGACATGCCAAAGTCGGAAGAAGAGAAGAATTGTGGATACGGTTGTTATTTTGGAAATAAGTAAAATAATAAGAATAGCATGGAGGCAAGTAACAGAGTCATAAGATGTTCATATTTCTAGATATATTACAGACGTAATGGCTATTAGTTTGACTGTTTTATTTTATTCCTGCGTTTAAATGCAGGTATCTGTTTATGTGGGCCATAAAGATAAAGATAATTATTATAGAAAGCACAACATAGTCTCAGATGGATATTAACATACAGAGATAGAAATGAAGCGACTGATATATATATATATATATATATATATATATATATATATATATATATATATATATATATATATATATATATATAGGCACGGTGGAGTAATGTAATGGATAGTGGCTTGTATTGAGGAATCGGAGAACCGAGTTCGAATTCCAGTCGAATCCATTACATTCGCTTACGTGCTAATACTCTTGGGAAAGGTGTAAATCCTCTTCTCCCGAAATAGCAGGACAGACTGGGTTCTAGAGCCTTGGATGGCAACTGGTCTAGAAGAAGGAAAACTCTGAATTCACAACCTGCGGAGAGTCGTTTGGAGACCTTGTAGCACGTAGTGCACCAGGTCTCTGTATTCGGCACTTCAAAAAGTGTGGATGGTCTAGTACGAAACTTTCACCACTATATAATCAAATCTCATGTGCTGTGTAGGAATTGATCTGCTTGACCCTCATACGTCGAATTCAACGGCAGAGTCGCGTATATATATATATATATATATATATACACACACAAATAGACATCTGATTGTTCCAAGCTGGGATCGAAGAGAAAGGGAATTATATACATGATGTGTATAAATGACAAATCAACAGCCAGAAAGGGAATTCGTAACTGAATTCCCTTTGTCCATGGTGCTCGAACGATATATATATATATATATATATATATATATATATATATATATATATATATATATATAATTCGCTTGAAGATGAAACAGAACTAATGCGTTTAATTTAATTATATAATTTAATTTGAAGTTTTTAACTTCGGTTTTTGAAACATGGTAATTCATGTGTAGCGAATAAACCATATTATAAATAAGTTAATTTGTAATTTTCATTCTCTGTAAATTTACATTGAGCACTTTTTTGTAAAAATAAAAAATAAAAATATCAATAAGAACACCGGATTATATATCGTACTGTTCTTTCTTTTTATTACAATATATATATATATATATATATATATATATATATATATATATATATATATATATATATATATATATATATATGTTTCAGTCATGGATATAACGAAAACGTTTAGAAACTCATCTTCCTATCTTTAAGTTTTGCAGACCTCTTCGCGCATAAGAATGGTCGACAGTTCAATTATCAGACATATTATATTAAGTAAAAAAAAGTTACATAAAAAAGTATATCTTTTTAGTTTATTTTTTTTTCATTGCATTATTTACTCCGAAATACAAATATTAAAAATATTAAAAATAAATAACAAACGAAGGTAAAATAAATCCTAATAGTAATTCGTAAGATTCATCCTTTATCCAGGGAGGTTTAATAATAATATCAAATCAAGGTCCTTCATCGATTCATGCAGTTCCTCTCCTTTTATGAGGGCAGAGAGTCATTACCTGGTGCCTGGGGTTTCCTCAAAAGGAAAGTGCCGAGGGTATTGGTGCAATTTCTGAACGGCTTTCACGAAATCTCATATTAAACTCCGACCTTGGATCACACTCTATATCAAAATGGCCGAGCAATTAAATCCCGACATTTTTCATATTTTCCGAGATCAGTGGTCTGTGATGGTTTCCTAACTTCATTAAGAGTTTTGGGTTTTATAACATCGGACTCTTTCCCGCGAGGTAACCCTACTTGGGGTCATCTAGTACATGCGGTTTTTGTTTGGGCATTTTTTAAAAACGTTTTTCGACTACATCAGCCAATGGAATTTCTATAAAAAATGAAATAATAATATTAATGTGATTAACTGTAATTAATTACGAAGCCTAGTATTATTTTTAAGGTAAACATATCGATAACACTGGTCAGCAACAACAAACAAACAAAAAAAGTTTTGATTTAGTGTCGAGACACCAAACATCTTTTTTAAGCTAATTTGATGGTACTGAATCTGAAAATGACCTCACTTTTTTTTTGCTGTACAAAAATACCTCATTTTTGGGAAAAAAAAAGCATTTGTTTTCTATATATATATGATATTGACCGATGTTAATATTTCTCAAAATAATATCGTAGAAACCTCTCAATTCGTATTTAAACCTACACATATTGATCTGTTTATTGAGAAATACTATTTTTGCAATAAGAATCATATCCTAACTTTTTAAAAAATAGCATGATTGAATATACTAAGACCAAGAAGTATTTTCATTAAATCTTTTAATAAACTAACAGCAGAAATAAAACCTTCGGGAACATAAGAACTATGGTAAAAACTTTTTCTTTTTTGATTGTCTGTCATGTTCAATGTTATTTAAGTCCCTTTTGATATTCCAGCAGTATCATGTACAATGGAATAGGTGTATTCAATTGGGATATCTTTAAGTGGAGTTTCTTTCCAACTGTGAAAACAAAATGCTCTCAGTATGCGTGGTTTCCTTCTGCAGTGAAAGGATAAAAGTGATGGGATATATTTATGAATATCAAACAGAAGATTTGAGGGTTTCATTTTTTAACGTCGCATTAATTATCAGGTTTACTCAAGTGAATTACTGATAAAGTTTATCAGTTAATTTGAATTTTGGCGATAAATTGGAAAATTTTGGTACTTCTATTGGAAAATTTTAGATTCAAAAGCACGTTTTTCTTATAAAAATAGTTTGTTTCAGGTGCCTGACATAAATTGATCGGCCTACCTGAAAACAGGTAAGTTTCTACGACCTTTATTAACTAAATTTTGCGATCAGCCATGATCGTAAATTGATCTTTTTTCCAAAAATGAGCAATTTCAATACAGCAAAAATGGTAGCTAACCATTAAAAACTAAGGCCATTTTCTGAATCAGCATCATCAAATTAGCTAAAAAACGGTTTTTGTTTCTTGGCACCAAAAATCGTGGTGACCAGTGTAATGGCCGAAGAACCAAGATCCAATTCTATTTGGATAGGTACTTCTACGAAATGTAAACAAAAAGAGCATAGCATGATGAAAAAGACGCCGAACTTGACGAAAACAAAATTTTATTGTCTAATGTTCATATTATTATTAAAGAGGAAAGATCAAAGTATTTTGGGGGGATTTTTTTACATTTTTTAATCGTTCCTAGCACGTCTGAAATTTTCGTTAAAAATATTGAAAATATTAAAAAAAGAACAGATAATCCATCATTTTCAATCATTTTTTCCATTTTATAAAAATGATGAAAATCTGACTTTGATATTCGTTTAAAAATCAATTATCATTTTTTCAAAACTTATTTTAATAGAATCAGAAATTATACTGTTTATTTAAAATATGTTGAACCAAGCTTAACTTAGCTTCTGCGCCGAAAAAATATAATTTGAAAATAAAACATCATTCGTCATTCTACGGATGGAAGGAAGTGAAATTATTTAGATTTAAGTGAGCAAATTATTTACCTCGTTACTTTTAAGGAAAACTTTCAGCGCTCTAATTTTTTAATTTTTTTTTTTTGTACTTAGCTTTCATCTTTACGTTTACGATGCTTTATGGAAAATATAAAGAAATTAAAAAATAAGACTGTTGTTAGTGAGATTAAATTTCATAAGAAAGGTATCTAATTAATTTATATGTACCGTTCTTATGAAATTTTATCAGAAGTGTACATAAAATACTATAATTTTATGTACATTTATTACATTTTACTGTATTATTTGTATTTTCATTCATTTTATTATTAATTTTGATATTTCATTTATGGAAAAATGTCATAACTGAGATTAATATAAAAATAAGATCATATAAATTAAAGTTTAGCAGTAGTTAAATTTCATAAGATGATACTGATACTTGTAGGTACCCTTCTCAGTTGAAATTGAAAACTCAAATTAACTTCTCCATACGTGTTTCGCAAAAGTAAAGGCCTTAACAGCGGAGAACAATGCTGAACTCAAATAATGCAACTAAATTGTATTCTGGTTGGTCTTCTGTACTTTATAATTACCGCCCGATTATAAACACAAAATTACATTTCTTAATTACTGCGGATCTTCTGATTGGTCCAAATGATACAATTTTCAAAGCGCTAGACAATGACAATCTCATAAGGACACTTTGAGAAGTTGACGTGGTTTTTAACTAATGTTATAATATTTTTAAAAAACTTAATGTAAAAATCTATTATAATTAAAGTAATAACAAATAATTGTATTAAAAATTCAATTTTCATTAAAAAAAATTTTGCTTTCAGAAAATATTGTCCATATTCATAAAAACAACTAAAAACAAATAAAAGCATTTGAAATTAAATAATATATTTGTTTTATTGAGTTTTGTATGTTACAATTCATAGCTGATTTTCAGGTACCGCGGATCCAATTAAAAAAAAAAAACAAAAAAAAAACATGATTTGCATTCTTTAAAGCCTTTTGCTTTTAACTATTGTAATCACTAAAGTTGATGCGCTCGAATTTCTAGAGTTTTCATAAAATTAGTTATGGGGGTTTTAATAAATTAAAAAAATATTTCTGCCATGACTTTGATTAAAAAAAAACATATTTATAATAATTTCGATCATCTGTGAATAGTTTCTGAAAGTTTCATTAACATCTGACAATTATTTTTATGACGTGTAGGTTTGAAACTGTTATTGAAAATTGTTCCACAAACGAACCACACACACACACAAACGAAGCACATATACCCATGCATATGAGTACAAATAGTTGCAAACATATACCCTTACGTACGTACACATGCGGTATCATCCACACATTCATGAGGCATGTATGTGTAATGCGCGTATGTTTAACTGTCTTTAGATTTCTGCTAACTCACAAGTCAGTCCCTCCCTGGCCTCTTTCACTTTATCGTTCCTTTCACTTCTGTTATCTTTTAATGTAGCCAAGGGTCATAACAAATATGTATCCATTATTTGACATTAAACGTAGGCAACGCAACTTGGTAAAAAAAGTCTCATGAAAGATAACCGGCAGATAGTCTAATTCGAAAGCCTCGTCTCTCATGTTAAAAATAGAGTCATTAGTTATCAGGCTCGCGGGCCGATCAAAATGCCTTCGCGGGGCGGATCCGGTTCGCGGGCCGTAGGTTGCCGACCCTTGTCATAAGACTTTTGTCTATTATTCTCATATTTTTTTTCTCATATTTATTTTTTTTAATTTTATATTTATTCGAACGTAAGACATTTTTGTCTATTATTGTTTCTTTTTTTAAAAAATTTTATATTTATACGAACATTTCACATTTTGTATATTTTAATCGGAATAATAACACGTATATAATGTATTTATAGTTATTTTTCTCTCGATCATCGCTATATATCGTTTGTATATTACTATTTTTATTTTATTTTATTAGTTTAATTGTCATCGGTTTTAAGCGATACATATATATATAAATATAATATGAAGCTTCGTTAATACTTAATATATTCCAAGAGCATTTCGTAGTCTATTGTATTTAAGGACTTCAAATTTGTAAATAGTTTTAAATCAATGTTAAGGAATATTATACTGCTTATTGTACTTTTATTTTTAATTTTATTTTTTGTGTGTACAGGGAAAATATACACCATGTTTATGAACAATTTTTTTAATTTTGCAAATACAACCATTTAAATAATTTAACCTGTGAAGTCATTTAAATAATTTAACCTGTGAAGTTAAGAAAGAGACTAAATGATAAAATGTGATAGTAGGGTTGACTTTAAGTTTCCCCACCTAAAAAAAATGTACAAATAAAATAATAACAGCAAAAATTTAAACTATACAATACTTAAGGAAAAGGGTTAAATTTAGGGACACTAAGATTACCTCCATTGAAACTGCAATACACCAAAAAAAAAAAAAAAAAAAAAATGGAGCCAGTCCCCACCGTGAACCATTTAAAAGATAGTTCGCACAGCGGATTGGTTGATACAAACATCCAATCGGATGTGCGTAATACGTGGTCTGTCTTCGTTTAATTCTTTTAAAAGGCCAGAGTAGCTGTTAGCGTTTGATAGTGAGGGGGAATCAGGGATTGATCTCCCATGATTGGGTCGATTTGGTGATAGGGAGTATGATGTTGATAAACCCGAAACTCTCTGATGAACCAAGTCAACTAATAACATCATTGACGACACACTCGGGCGCCTACTTAAAAGCGTGTTTTTGAATTATTGAATTAATAGTGACTTTTCCCGTGTGAGTTTGTTATCGGCCACATTGCTAATAACCCATAATTTTAGTTTGTAATATTACAGATAGCAGCTGAGGCGTAGTTTGGCAAAATGGTGTCTGATATGAAAGTGTGTACGAAACAGATACGAGTTAGTGATTTTAGTTGTATTGAAAGGTTTCAAATATTCAAGCAAAGAAAGACAAAACGAAAGAAAGGACAAACAGAAAAAAACAAAACAAACCGAAAGAAAATAATGAAAGAAAGAAAAAAAGAGCGCAAGAAGAAAAGAAAAATAAAGAAAGAAAAAAAAAAAATAAAGAAAGAAAGGCAGAAGGAATTAGCAGAAAAAGAAAAACAAAAAGAAAGAAAGGCAGACGGAATTAATAGAAAAGAAAGAAAAAGAAAAACAGAAAGAAAGAAAGGCAGAAGGAATTAATAGAAAAGGTGGAAAATGAAAAAAAGAAAACAGAAAGAAAGAAGGCAGAAGGATTTATTAGAAATGAAAGAAAAAAAAGAAAAACAGAAAGAAAGGCAGACGGAATTAATAGAAACGAAGTAAAAAGAAAAAAAAAAGAAAAGCAGAAAGAAAGAAAGGCAGAAGTAATTAATAGAAAAGATGGAAAATGAAAAAAGAAAACAGAAAGAAAGAATGGCAGACGGAATTAATAGAAACGAAGTAAAAAGAAAAAAAAGAAAAGCAGAAAGAAAGAAAGGCAGAAGTAATTAATAGAA
>CAHIKZ030002013.1:545000-560000 GCA_903632075.3 Acanthosepion pharaonis | reverse complement strand
TTATTCTTTCAGACAAAGCCAGGAAGCTGTGGAGAGCCATGATCGCTTACGTCTTAAAATGACTTCACACATATAAAAGAAAAGATAGAAATAGTGAATATGGCCGTAATTTTTTACGGGTGCTACACCGACGCAGGAGATGAACTGCTTTACAGAGAGAAAGAACTCCAACTGTCATATAATTTACCCCAAGCCACCAATCTGCCACTGGGTGACATGCCACTAGCGTTTGCCGGGCCGTCGGCGTGTTCGCCACGGCAATGTTATCACTGGACGACCGGTAGCTGCCACCAGAGCACCGCAGTCATTGCCATCGGCGGCCCGCCAGCGTGTAGGGATAATAGTAGAAAGTGAATGAAAACAGCCTCATCTAAAATTTGAATTCAGTGCACCGTTTTCATTCTCCAGGACATATAATATTAGGCGATCAATACTTCCAATTTTTTCTACAGGTAGAAGTAAGGTGTTTTCTAAGACCCGTTTGGTTTTTAGGGGTTTTTTTTTGTTCGAGATGGAGCTGATATCCGAATCTGGAGGTATAACTTTACTATCTGTAGAGATACTTGGATATTTAAAATCCCGATACCAATTTTGCATTGAGTAGATTTCAAACAAATAAAACTTCAGTATTCCATTGATTCTGTAGTCCATTCCGTGATCGCTGTTTTTTTTTTTTTTTTTTTTTTTTAAAGCTTTTTACCATTAGCTCGCAAAGGGTTACCAAGAGTGAAAGTAAGAATAAAGAGGGGGGTGTTTGATAAAAGAATAAAGAAAAGGACGAGGATCAAAATCAATACATCAGAAAATGTCAATTGACATTACATTTAAATTTTTAAACATTATAGTTATCAGGGAAGCAAGCAAGAGGAAGGGAGTTCCACTGCCGGGGAGTGCGAGAGTAGAAGCTCTTGGAGTAGAAGAGGCGGTTATATTTAACTGTTTCAACTGTAAATGTGTGGGACAGAAATACTAACCTAGTAGCAAGCTTAAATTCATGCAGTCGGGACACCAGTGAAAATAGCTCGTCAGAGCGTTTTCCATGAAAATATTTGTAGAAAAGACAGAGGGAAGCCACATCACGTCTGCGAGAAAGTGACTGGAGTCGATATGCCAGGTCAGGACCTATCACATTGCATATCCGAGATGAACAGCGGGGGCACCAGATCATATATGGCAACGGTATTCAATGCATGGACGAATTTTAGATTTGTAGATTTGAAGGATGGACTCAGGCGAGAAAAACATTCTGTGGCGACACAGAGAACCAACTTTCCTTGCCGTAGATGTAGCTATTGATTCAATGTATTTATTCCACCTCAGGTCATTGGAAAACGTGTGACCAAGAAAGCGCAAAGAGACGCTCTCGTGAAGTTGAGCATCAGCCATGCTGATAGGTAGCAGGGAGGTTTCTCTACGGTGGGTAAATGAGAGCAGTTTCGTTTTGGGGGCATTAAAGCTTACAAGTCATTTCCTGTCCCAGTCAACCACAGATTCGAAGTCCTTTGCGAGACCAACGGCCAGATTAACTTTGTCAACAATTCCGAATTTACTTTTGAGACAGAAGTAAATTTTACTGTCGTCTGCGTAGATGCCTACTTGAGAACTGATGACAACAGGAAAATCGTTTTATAACAATATTTCGACCGATAATCTTTATTAGCGGAATTCTTTGTCTTATGGTATTTCAGGCCAAACTTTTGAGTTGATCATATCGCGAAATGTAGATTTCTTGAAAGACCCCTCTTCTATATTCCTTTATATACATGCGAATGTCCCCAGGGCTCTATCTTCAGACCTACTATATTCCTGAGTTTTATAGCCGACAAGATTTCAATACTGATAACACAAATATCTACTATTCTTTTAATCTGTTGTTTACTGGGGCAAGAAATGGCTTTTTTGTTTTCCTTCAGCATGACTGGTGCTAAGTTCGAGGAGAGTAAATCGTTGCGAGTCTGTTTGCTGTTTTCTCAGCTTCGCTTAGTTTGGCACAAGGCTACATATTCTAGGCACCCAATGAGGATTGAAATCGCTACTTAGTAATGGTTGACTAGATAAAGCGAGATAACCATTAAAAGTTTAACTTTAGTCTGGTGCAAAGACTCTGTTTTTGAGCACCAAATTCGGTTCAAACCTAATAAAACTATGTGTGACTAGTTTATTCTCTATCACGCTAAATAACGAAAATATAAAAGATTGTATAGCGACAAGCTTCGAAGTGGAATCGCCATGCTTGCTTTGAAAATGAGAATTCAAGAAACTTTCACAAAATTTAGCTTAGTTTGGCACAAGGGTAGCTTATTGAAACGAGACAGTGAGTATCAAACTAAACTAACGATATTCATATATGAGGCTGGTGCGCTAACCATCAAGCTGTGCTAGTTATATATTTCTGTTCAGTTTTCTTCTAATCGTAAAATTCGTCGCTTTCTTTTTTTTATTTCCTCTCACTTCTTTATTTTTTAATTTTGTTATTGCTTACTTATGTTCTTTGATAGTGCGTTTTTTTTTGTTTTTGTTTTTTGTATCGCGAGTTTGACCTCTTTGGTAAATAAGCTTCGGCTTTTTTCAAATGTCACACTGTTTTTTTTCTCCTTTCGCTCAATCAAGAAGAGTCATCAGTTCAAATCACGCCATAGGGCAAAAATGACAGGAGAGCTTCATCCTGGACAAAAACATATGTCAACTTATGTCTTCGGCAACCTATAAAAATGTCTGCTCTTCGACGAAGCCAACAGGTGGCCATCTTACGAAAGGTTACCGCTTCGACTCGAGGAGAAAAGACATAGAATGAATACAGATTACCCATAATGCAATGAATACGCACGCAAGTGCGCATTTACTTCCTTGGGAGTGAGAAGAGAGAGAGAGAGCGAGCGAGATAAAGAGAGAGAGAGAATGAAATTATTTTTCCTTTCATTACATGTACTCAGTCTGGGACACAAAAAGCATTACGTATGCACACAGGATTCCATATACTAGATATGTATTTTCGCATGTGCTCATAACAAAATAAAATAAAAACAACCATATTTTCATATGATATTTATATAAATAAGATGCCAGTCGCTGTTGCCTCCGACATAACAGAGGAAATAAAAACAGTGACATATTTGGGGAAATACAGACACACGCCTCTAATGTCTCTCTCTCTCTATCTGCATATATATATATATATATATATATATATATATATATATATATATATATATATATAGATAACTAGACTCGTTTCGAAAAACCCTCGAATTTTTGATTTGCTAATCAAATCAATCTCGAGGGAAAAAAAAGGTTTTAAAAAAGAAAGAGCTACAAACATGAACTTCTGCCGACAAAAAATCGCACAGATGCAGGTCTGAAGCCCAAAGAAAAAACCCCGATACGAGTAACAACTAACTAACAAAAGAGCTCAGTACAACCGTAGAGCAGACCTAGATACACCTAGTGAGCCAGACAAACCTACCTAGGTTTCACCTAAACGGATCGTCAGGGAATGTTTGGCTAACGAGCCAAAGAGAAACACATATTTATAGGTGATAGCTAAAATCATACCACGTGACAAAAACAAAAAAACAAACAAAAACAACCTAAGTGGGGGGGGATAAATGTTTATTCAACAAAAAAAAAATCCTCAGTGGAAAGTCAATAACGGGAAAACGTCTAATTTAGTAGCCAAGATTTTTTATGTCGACATACATTGAGAATTTCAGTTTTAGAGTTTAAACTTAGGTTGTTTTTGTTTGTTTTTTTGTTTTTGTCACGTGGTATGATTTTAGCTATCACCTATAAATATGTGTTTCTCTTTGGCTCGTTAGCCAAACTTTCCCTGACGATCCGTTTAGGTGAAACCTAGGTAGGTTTGTCTGGCTCACTAGGTGTATCTATATATATATATATATTATCATATAGACAGACTGTTTCGCCGTATCACAGCTCTTCAATCTTCTCTGAATTAGCGTCAGTCGGAGATTCTACCACTAAGCCGTCGGCGCACGGAATGGATATAGGTGTATTTTAGCGTGTTTATTTTTAGATAAACAGTGTTTATCTAAAAAATAAAACAGGAGACTGACAGGACTGAATTCGCTTTACCGAAGAGCCATGCTATATCAGCCGTAATAGTCACTGCTTACAAACCCACACTTCCTCCCCAGAGAGCTCAGCCGAAATTAATTTTTCTAGGAGCTTATATATATATATATATATATATATATATATGAATAAAAATGACGATAGGAAAACTGCGCTTTGATAAAGTCCACATTGGACGAAACGCGTCAGCAATTACCAGTTTTCCTATTGTCATTTTTATTCATAAATATTGTCTTCTCTACTGGTTAAATCGGAGAAATTTTCATACATACATATATATATATATATATATATATATATATATATATATTATTTATTTATTTATTTATTGTTTATTTATTTATTTATTTATTGTTTATACGTTATTTTTGTAGATACAAATATTTAAGTAAATGCTATGTTTAAAATAAACAGTATTAACACAAGTTACCGCAATGAATGTCCGAGAAATCTCAAATAAAATACCTTCTGACAGAAATCGAACCTATATGCTACGCGGAACAGTCATATAGCCTGACTCGCTCTACCATTTAGCTTTAGATGAAGCGTCTGGTTATTTCATAATTTACAATGTCATTTGTTTACGTTAAGATACGCTTCCAATAGATATGAGCGGTTGAGAGAAATCATGGAAAATTTGTAGTTTAAAAGCAGTAATCCGACCCTGCTAACAAGACGCTTCTTCTGTAGCTAAATGGTAGAGCACGTAAGAGAATTTACTTAAATATTCGTAACTATAAAAATAATGAATAAGCAATAAATATATTAAAATAAAAAGCATAAACATGTACATATCAACAGATGTCTCAGTGTGCAAATACATTATCATAGTCATGCATGTTCTCTGCCATGCATATTCCTTCAACTGGGCACTCTGATCCTGTCCTGCAGTTGCATGTTGATTTTTCCATTCGTGTTGTATCCTGAAGGTCTCTTAAAATTTTACTGTTGTGTGAGCTAATAATTCTTTCCATATTGTTCATGCAAGAATAGCTAATCTTTAGATTCATCTTGTTGAATATTTTTTTCAGAGATGCATTTTTGCTAAAGTGTTTTTCTATCAGTTTTATGAAGTATTTAGCTATATTAATATTGGAGAGGTTACAAAAAGGTGGGTTGAACCATATTATTTTCCTTTTCCTATTTTTGGGTTTAGTGGTTTCTGCTAGTGACATCTCTTCCAAATATCTCCTCTAATATTCTCCAATTGGAAGTGAATTTTAAATAGCACGAAAGGAAAGTTTAGATTGGTATTTTAATTGAGACTGAAAGATACTACCCCAGTGTGGAGAATAAAATTATTTAAATGGGAATAACCGTTGATAATTGGGTACATAAAAACAATCACGAGTTTACTTAATGAACAAAAATCAAACGAATAGATGTCAACCTAACAAGCTATGAGATAAAAGTTTTAGGAAAAAAAAAATACTAAATATAAAATGGATTGCTCTTTCAATGTTCTGTCTATGGATTCTTACAATCGACTGTTTCATAGAAAATACCCAAAACTCCACCGAATTTCAAATTAATTTCTTCGTAGATTGTTTTAACATTTAGATATTTATCAAACCTTAACCTCCCAAATATGCACGTTAAAGTAACGCGAACTGACAGCGTCTAAGAATTTGAATGAAACCTGTCGTGTAATTTATTGGGGTTGTTGTAACTTCTTCCTTTAATGTCGTTCTTATCATTCACCCCTTAGCCACCTATATCTAGAGACGAGACGCGTTAAATTTGAGCAACATCTAGCCGACACACTGGGGTTAAAATAGGAAACTAAAATGATACATATGACACACTCATATCCTCTCTCCCACCTCACTTCCTCACTTCGTTAACTTTACGTATACTTGATGAGGTCCGTAAAAAACGTGTGAATTTCTTTTTTCATTTTCATTTCAGCTTTTGGAAGTAAAGTCTGATGATCCAGAACCCTGTTAAAGGGGTTATGGTGAAATAGCTTATTACATGGAATCTTAATGTGGTCTGTATTTTATTCAAATATATATATATATATATATATATATATATATATATATATATATATATATATAATATGTTTTTTTTTTCTTTTCTGGAGATAAAATGAATGAACATTGACATGTATTTTCTGTATATCCTAACGCCTTTAGCCATTATCTAGACTATTGTGAGATTTTATTCTTTTGCAAATATCACCTTTACACGCGTCGTATCTTTGCTTTTTTAAAACATATCGATTAAAGTAAAGAACAAGAGATATGGTCCAAGCTTTTGACTTTCTTAATCGAAATAGGAAGAGACAGTTGGCGAATTTCATAGCACTCGAGAGTGTTGTGAAGTTATCAAACAGTGTTGTGACGTAAGGGAGGTGTGAAGTGTTTTTTTTTTATATCCATACATTTGAGGACGCAGGCTATTATATATTAAAAATGCGGTCTCAAATAAATATATATATATTTAAAAACACACACGCACATATGTTACACCATGCTAAAGTTTCTTCCAAAATTAACTTTGTACGAGTTCTGACGGAATTTCCTCCCTGTGTGAAGTATTATTTTTCGTAATTATTCGCAAGTCGATCATTAAAACTGATCTACACACACTCACCCGCACGTATATGTTTGTGTGTTCATGTATGTGTGTTTAATTGTGTGTGTTCGTGTTAATTGTATATGTATTTTGGTGGGTTGTATTATTTAACTTTACTTAGTATTTTAATATTTTAGCAGGTTGTATTATTTAACTTTACTTAGTATTTTAATATTTTAGTAGGTTGTATTATTTAACTTTACTTAGTATTTTAATATTTTAGTAGGTTGTATTATTTAACTTTACTTAATATTTTAATATATTTTAGTAGGTTGTATCATTTAACTTAGTGTTTGATACTTGTGTTTAGTTGTATGAAAAAACAGTTAATTATATCTTTTGTATTTTTTATTGGCTTATGTTTAGTATGCTCCTTAATTTTCTTGCCATTTTAGTTTAGGTTATGTTTGAATTTTTTTGTGTGTATATAGTTATTTTGTGAGTTGTATCTGTGTTTGTGTTAATCTATATGTATTTTGGCTGCTTGTATTATTTAACTTTACTTAGTGTTTTAACTTTGTGTATCAACAAATTCCATTAACATAAAAATATTCAACGAAAACACACACACGTATAAAAAAAGCGTTGAGAAATAGCGGTTATCCGAACAAACTAAAATATACAAATGAAAGCAAACCATGCAAACACAATAGAAAAAGAAACATAATCTGGTTCAATCCACCTTAGTATATTTCAACAACAATATAAGGGTCGAAATAAAAACTATTGCCCACTGAATTTCAAATGCCTAACCAACAACATAATATATAGAGCTTCGTAAAAAAACAGCACACAAACAGAAGAAAAAGCCTACATAGGAGCTAGAGAAACAACTTTTAAAGAAAGATTTAATAATCATCAAACTTAATTTAAAACAGAAAAATCTAAAAACATCATAACACTATTAAAATACATATGGAGCCAGAAACAAAATAGCATCATTACCCAGAGTAAATGAGAAATTATAAGACAAAGCAACTCCATACGGTAGCAACAGCAAAAACTGTAAATTGTGTCTGGAGCAGAAATTAACAATCATCAACTTCAAGGATCAAAACAGCTTATTGAACAGGAGGAACAAAATAATGGGGAAATGCAGACATTTAAACAAGCATCTAATTTACTACTTAAATACTTAAATAGAAAAGAAAGAAATACAACACAAAACGCAATCTCATCACAAGCAAAACCACCATACCTAACACCTAATCCATACCAATCCCAAACACAAACCATCCAGAAAAGAGTAACCAAAATATCAACAAATAATAACAAAATTATACTAAAACATACAAACTCCAACAACAAATCACCACGACTACACTTTATAAAACACAAAAAGCACACAAACGCTCTTTACAACATCAATAAAATAATAACGCACAAAATATTACCCAACCACACAAAAGACAAATAAATTACACATGCGGGCACATGTATGTGTGATTATTTGTATGTAAGTATTTATGAATGCGTGCACATGCACGGGCTCGCGCATAAACACTTACCAGCACAAAAACACATACAGGCACAAAAATTCAACACCAGCGTGTGTGATAAAGGAGCTGGAGGAGAACCCGTTTTGGACGACCTTCATTTCACTGTTTGAAGATTACAGTACCTGTTATTCATAAGCGGTCACCCATCTAGTAACAAGCCAGGCTCGACGTCACTTAACATTGGATCACTAAATTATTATTATCGAAAAACAATTTCTTACACTCTAAAAATGTTTAAATAACACGCTTTGCTTTCTCTTGTCTCACTTTCCCTCTATCCGTCCTGTGAGTATCAGATTCTCCAAGCCCTCCTTTCTCATTAGGTGTCCCAGAAATTTCAGCTGGCTCTCCCTGATGCTAAGTATAAGCTTCCTCCTTGTTTGCATCCTCTCCAAAACCTCATCGTTGCTCACATGTTCGGTCTATGGTATCCTTAGCATCCTTCTTTTGCCTCGAGTCTCTTCTTCATCTTTGAGGAGACCGTCCAACATTCGCCGCCGTAAAGGAGGACAGATATCACGTAGCAGTACAGTACTCATTTCTTTGCTACCAAAGAAATCCTTCTGTCTCGTAATACTCTGCCCAGCTTTTGGAACGCATCTTTGGCCATTCCAATAAGTCTTCGGATCTATGCGTCGCACTTACCGTCCTCTGTCAGAACACTTCTCAGATATTTAAATTTCCGTACCTGCTTGATAGTGGTTCCAAGTTGTACATTAAAAAAATGTCTTCTGCCATTTTTCCTCAGCAAATTTCTCAAGAGATTTCTGGTGATTGATGTTGGGAATCGAGTGACAATAAGTCTGCTAAAGTCTCCTGATTTGCTTGGACAAATTATCAAATTGTGTTAACACCTGATGTCTGGCAATTGCGTGACAAGGAGGCCTATGGAATCTCCTGCCACACCATGGACACATTTGTCGTCTTAAGCTCACAACAGATCACTAAAGTTTTCGTTGAGAATTGAGGGATATATCTGCAAAAATGCCGCCATTTTCTTTTTTTTTTTTACAATTAACTGACGGGATTATCTTCACCTGAGATGTTTAATGGTTGTCGTTGGTAACTTATTAAATATGCCTGCTAAATCTACTAAATACCTTAAATCTCATAATTTCCTGGGATTGTTTTCTTGGGAGTCTTGTGATAAGAAGAAATTAAAATATTAATGAGTTTTATCAGCTCACTTGAGAACTTCTGTTCAAGAAAGATGACTGTTTATCGCGTTAAAAGGAAATCTGTTAAACAAATCTAATTTCAAACTACACCTGACGAATTCCTTTCAACCCCGATCAGTTCTCCATTGTAATCGAGTGAAAGTAAGTCTTTGCACTATTTATATCCGGACTATTTTCCTCATCATTGTTGTTGTTATCACAAAATATTGGCCGTTCATTATTTACATTATTCGGACGATTGTCCTCATCTTTGTCGTCATATTTATTGCACCGTTTCGGCATTTCAGTATTTGTCTATATTACTGATATGAGGTATTATGTACACTATTTACATTTTTCGGACTATTGTCCTCATCTTTGTCGACATATTTATCACAACGTTTCGGCCCTTCAATATCTGTCTATATTTCTGAGATGAGGTATTATGTACACTATTTATATTATTCGGATTATTGTCCTCATCTTTGTCGCCATATTTATTAAAACGTTTCAGCCTTTCAGTATCTGTCTATATTTCTGAGATAAGGTATTATGTGCCCTATTTACATTATTCGGACTATTGCCCTCATCTTTGTCCCCATATTTATTACAATGTTTCGTCTTTTCAGTATCTGTCTATATTTCTGAGATGAGGTATTATGTACACTATTTACATTAGTCGGACTATTGTCCTCATCTTTGTCGCCATATCTATTACAACGTTTCGGCCGTTGTACGCTCCGGCCTTCTTCATGTGGCTGGAATGTCGAACTGAAGCCCAGTTAGCGAAATAAATGGTTCAGTTATATATATATATCAATCTCACACCTGGCGCCATCCATTCGAAATCGGGAAACAAAAAGAAACTAAAATCATCATGGTTTTTCTCACTATAATTGCTAATTTGTCATCATAAGTGACTGGTGGAGGTTGTTGGGAATCTGCTAAAATTGCCTTCATTTTTCGCAGCACACTTGCTGGTTGATGGTCTAGATGTTTATTCGTTGTCATTAAAAATCGTGTGACTGTCTCCCGATACATGGGTCAATATGTGTTCACCACGGCTGTCAGATGTTTTCACTGTGAAAATCGAGGTACAGCAATTCTGTGAAAATCTACAGAAATCCAATGTTCTTTGCTGGGGTAGCTGTCCATTGGCAATTGGAAATCGACTGAAAAAAAAGTTTGCCGACTTGTGAAAAATGATTTGTCATTCGATTCCCAACAGCAACCAGCAAATATCATGGGCGAAAAACAAATCGTCTTCTTCTCTGTGCCGTATACTTTCAGGACGTAGGCGATCATGGCTCTCCACATTTTCCCGTCCTTTGTAGCTTATCATAAATTTTGTGCTTTTGTTATCTCTCTTAAACCTTGATGTACCATTTATTCATTTATCAAGCTCGTTTTTCTTCTTCTATGTGCCGTGTCCTTTCAGGAGGTTGGCGATCATAGCTCTCCACAATTTCCTGTCCTTATTAGGTCTTAAAATATTTTGTGTTTTTGTTATCTCTCCTGAACCTTGTGCTGCAATCCATTTACTCAAGCTCATTCTTCTTCTTCTACGTGCCGTGTCACTTCAGGACGTAAGCGATCATGGCTCCCCACAATTTCCTTTCCTTGTTAGCTCTTAAAATCTTTTGCGTTTTTGTTATCTCTCCTAAAGCTTGCGCTGCAATCCATTTACTCAAGCCCATTCTTCTTTTTCTATGTGCCGTGTCACTTCAGGACGTAAAAAACTTCGTCATCGCTCACAGCTTCTGTCCATAGTATCCTCAGCATCTTTCTGTAGAACCACATTTCTGTTGACTCAAGTCCCTTCTTCATCTGCGAGGAGATTGTCCAGGACAAATATCATGTAACAGGTCAGTATTTATTTCTTTATTTCTAAGGAAATGTTTTTGTTTCTTGATGTTGGAAAAATGTTGCTTTCACCAGCTGGATTTATTTTCGGCAGAATTAATGCTTTTTGCACGTCTGCTTATTGTTGAATAGTAATTATCGATAAGCTTGTAAAATCCTAAAAATTTTTCTGAACACACGTGCCGATTTTTTTTTAAGCCCAATGTGTGGTTACTGTTTTTGTTGGAAATCGAATGACAAATTTGCGAAAAGTCTTTTTAGGATTCATCTTGATTTCTGTCTGACCTCGTATCTCGGCCTTTATTCTCATTAATTTTCAGTTGATTTACATAGACTTTACGAATGTAAACGCATTACTAGATTGGCGACAAACACTTGAAGAAGATCGGAGCGTACAACAGCCGAAACGTCGTAATAAATAAGGCGACAAAGATGAGGACAGTAGTCCGAATAATGGAAATAGTGTACATACTTAAGATGTTTTTTTTCAAATTTAATACATAATATATATAGAGAGAAATCACTTAAATAAGCGACAGTATTGTTAGGCTTCCCACTGTCGTCTCTGGCTTTCCCGCTGTCATTGTTGGAGACTTGAAGAGCTCTAAGGTGGGAAAAATTTCCGTGGAGTATCTTTGAAAAATAGTGTTAACGCCTAACGTCTTCTCTCGAAATAAATCAACATCCTCAATCAAATTATGTTGCTTCCGAGTTTCCATAGACTGAATGTCCAAACGTTTGTTCAATCAGAAAATAGAATTCAGAAAAATCAAGCAAACAAAATGGATGATTGACATTTAGCAAGACGTGACAGGAATTTATCGGAGTCGGACAGGTGCTGGAACCTCTTGAGAGATTTGATGGTTTCCGACCAGTGAAAGCAATGGAACTGCTTTTCCTGCAAATAAGTGTTTTCTTCCAAGAGACGCAGCTGCTACACCTGAACGGCCCCAGGGTTACTTTAAACAAGGAAAGAGGTTTGAGTAGAAAAAAGATGTGAGCCTCATTATGTAAATTAAATTATAAGACAATTAAAAGGAAGAAAGATAAAAGCGAAATAATTTGTCGTGGTGCGGTTGGGATGTACTAATGAGGAAAAGAAAAACAAATGACTGTGAAATTAAAGCATGTGCTTGAAGTAAATGGGGAAAAAAACGTTCATATTATTAACATTTGTGGCGATGACAGTACAAAACGTGAAAAGAAAAGAACAAAATGATTTAAAAGAGAGCTGCTCTGTCGAATAGGCTTTCGTCCAGTCCGACAATGTTGGCGTACTCTGAGAATAAAATGCTTTAAAAATATGTGGATATTATAGACATATGAACTTTTCACTATGTTACTTCACCTTTATAAATTGAAGGGCAGTACTTGTTTGGCAACAAGGTCTCATCAATTTCCACTTGTGTTAACTAGACGTAACCGTAAATTCTATGCTAACAGTTTTACCTTCCGGCTTCTTGCTACCCAATCAACTTACGATCCTCATCATTGTTCTTTAAATAATAATAATAATAATAATAAAGAAATTGTAAGTCTTTCTGAATGGTATCAAGAAACTTTATATATGATATGTCCAAAACTATTTCTTGACACGATACAATAAGAAAATTCATATTACTTCTCGCTTTGGTTGTCGGCAAAATAGACTTACAAGGCCTAAGATCAGCTCAAGGTAGAGTGTTAATAAATGAGGTGGTATAAAAGCAGTGAAGGGAAAATGGGATTTAAGAGCAGATTTTGAGGATGCAAACAATAGTTAACGGTTGATCCTAGACTTGTAGAGGTTAAGATTATAGTCTTCAGGGGAGCATCATCTCGGAAGTCTGGTCTATAAAGTAGTGCTTCTTGGAAAGAAGCGATCTGAATTGAACTTACTTATTAGTGGGGGGGGGATAGTTAATGGCCTACAAGGCCGCATAAAAGCTTTTGATGGAGAGAGAGAGGATTGGATAAATCCAGACGAAATATGACAGCAATACTCCATTTTTGACCTGATCTCACTCGTGTAATAATTGAAAATGGTAGATGGAGTTTAGAAAGAAGCGATCTGAATTGAACTTCCTTCTTTCTATTGAAATGCAAAGGGAATGAGGATGGTTCGCCTCTGTGTTCATGGCATGATGAGTCTTAGCTGTAAAGGTCTGAACTCGTGCATCTACGCAATATAGTTTGTCAGTTAATTTTCTACATGGAATTATGAAGATGCAAACAATAGATAACGTTGATCCTAGACTTGTAGAGGTTAAGATTGTAGTGTTCAGGGGAGCATCATCTTGGGAGTCTGATTTATAAAGTAGTGCTTCTTGAAAAGAAAGCGATCTGAATTGAATTTCATTCTTACTAGTGAAATGCGAAGGGAATGAAGATGGTTCGCCTCTGTGTTCATGGCATGACGAGTCTTAGTTGTAAAGGTCTGAACTCGTGCATCTACGGAATATTGCTTGTCCATTAATTTTACATACGCAAAAGAGTTTGAGGATGAGGACAATAGTCCGAATAATGTAAATCTTTTTTTTCTTTTTACTGCTATACTCTATTGAGTATAATTTCATATAATTTATTATTTTATTTATATTATCTATTTATATGATCTATGCAATTTTAAGTTTTGGTTAGTGCATTTATATATATATATATATATATTGAACAATAAAAAAATATTAAAAAATTAAAATCTACAGACACACTGGGTTGTAGATTAATATTCTTTCGTTTTTTTTTTTGTTTTTTTTTATTATTATTTCATTCAGATTCCTCAACTAGTTTCGGCCAAAATGGCCATCATCAGGAGAAGAAATATTTCTGCTTGCTGGTAGCAGTGAACTACAGAAATGAATGTCTGGATGGAGAAAATGAACTTTTGTCTGTAGTTTTCATTTGTCTTTTTATTTTTTTTATTTTTAACATGAATCTTTTAACATTCCTTGTGTTGGTCAAACAGTCTCTTCTCTGAATTCCCTTGGTCAGTTTGACAGTTTTATTGGTCCTAGAGAGGGGATGTGTCTCTGTTAAGTGTTTGTGTGTGTGTTATTTGGTTCTTAGGGAGTGAGTGAGTATATGTGTAAGCGTGTATATTGCTGTGGGTGTGTGTTATCATTTGGCGCATTAGGGAGTGAGTGAGTATGATGTGTGTAAGCGTGTGTATTGCTGTGGGTGTGTGTTATCATTTGGCTCATTAGGGAGTGAGTGAGTATGACGTGTGTAAGTGTGTATATTCGTGTGGGTGTGTGTATAAGTGTGAGGCCTCAACACCTCCGTAAGCATGTCTGTCTTGTGTGGGTGAGAAATGTGGGTAGGTTTTGATTTGTTGAGTTACATATTAGTACTATCTATATTGTTAAATTTATGGTTTAGCCCGGCTGGATAGTGTATTTGTAAACGTTGTATCCACTTATTTTCATGGGATTCTAAAATCTTTCTAATGTTATCTGCTCTGAAATTTATATATACATAAAACTTTATATATATATATATATATATATATATATATATATATATATATATATATATATATATATATATATATATATATATATGCATTTATGTAGCGGTTTTATATATATTCGAATGTAATATCCTATAATAAAGAATGATCCCTCTACTATTGAATTCGGGCCTATTTTAAATTAATGTTGTGAACTTTTGAATTTATTTATATTTAATTCGTTCTTATTTCATTGGTATATATATATATATATATATATATATATATATATATATGAAGAAATATAGTCTTAAGGTCTGCTATATTTATGGGATAAAATGCTCAATATCAGAGAGCGTGTGTAAATATAAAAGAGAACATT
>CAHIKZ030002013.1:487500-540000 GCA_903632075.3 Acanthosepion pharaonis | reverse complement strand
ACTTTACTTAGCTTTTGGAAGGCATAGATGGCTAAATTCAGTACACTAGTTACCGTCTCTGAAAGAAATTTGCTATCAATTACTCTGCGCTTGTCACATATGTAAATGATTTCCAAACGAGGTACATAAATGTCAGTGGCGACTTCGGGGGTCGGGCTTGTCTGGTATAGACCGAGTGAATCAACATTCATGTATATTTATTTCAAAACTACAAAAATCTTTCGTATAATATAAAAAAAAACCCATCTCTAATAACATGTATGCGCTATTTTTCAAAGAACACATTTTTATTTCAACTCATTGTTTTTAAACGTACATTTTAAATAATTTATTCCGTAGAGTATGAGTTTTTTTTTTTAGTGACATCTATCAATTAAAAACTCGGCGAAAATCAAAGAAAGTGACTGCTTTAAATCATCGACTGAAGGGTTTAGTTTGAGGAGTGTGACTTGGGTAGTGTTGAGGAAACATGATATCAGTCACCAGTAGTGATCATAAACATACAATAAACTAAAAATTCACAGACAGATAGATACATAAACGCACTAACGCATAAACATATAAACAAACACTCACGTTATTTTTCTTACATATCTGGAATTTTAAAAAAAATTGTTTTTATAGAATTATTACAATTAATATTAAATTAAAATGTTTTTTTTAATTTCATTCACAGAGATTTTTAAAAATTATATATTTTAGTTAAAGTAAAGGAATTATTTTATCATCTAAATTATACTAATATTATATTTTGTTAAAAAATGTAATAATCCTGACAAACATTAGTGACCTAGATTGGCCACTGATAAAAGTTGTCAGATATGATTGTTAAATTTAGTGTTAACGTGTGGCACCCAAAGTTGCATAATAATCTTTTCTGTTTTGTTTTAAATACCATTAAGACGTTATACCATTTTTTTTCGTTATCATTTTTGAATTGGCATGACTTCTTCGGAAAGATAGTTCAGAAGATTCCCATAGTCTTCTTCATATGTATTCAGGGAAATTCGAAAGAAATGTTTTTACTGCCGAGTCCCTTCAGGACGCAGGCAGTATGACTGCCCCTTAATTTCATTTTTCTTATCATCTATGAATTGCCATGATTCCTTGGGAAAGAAGTTCCTCTTTGCTTTTATACACGGTTTCCTCTTAGACTGGATGCCATCCCAGGCTTAATGAACACAGTCCAACATAACAACAGAAAGAGAGAGAGAGAGAGAGAGAGAGAGAGAGAGAGAGGAGAAACAGACAGACAGACAGACAGGCACAGAGAGAGAAAGAGAAAGGAAGAGAGAAGACAGATTTATTACTTTAGCAACAACAATAGTGTGAAAGTAAATACAACTAACTAGCCCGGGATTTGAACTCGGCTTTTTGATTTCACTTTTCGAGTCGTTATCCGTTACACCACCCGCACATGTTTAAAGATTTCAACTTCCTGAATATATATAGGCGATCTTGGCTCTTTACAGCTATCTTTTACAGGTCCCTTTTTATTATCTATGTATCGCATAGTTTCCAGTTTGAAATTGAGTTTTTTTCTTCCTGACGAGTGGATGGAGTGATTGTTGAAGGGTTCGACTGCGAAAGTAGGGCTGCTAAAGGCAACATCAATCGGCTAAGTGACAAATTTTATATTTGTATTGAAAGACATTTTTGTAGTTTCCCATTGCATAGTTTCCAGTTTGAAATTCAGAATTTTTCTTCCTGACGAGTGAATGGAGTGACTGCTGAAGGATCCGTCTACAAAACTCGGGTGGCTAAAGGCAACACCAATCAGCTAAGTGACAAATTTTATATTTGTATTAACTCTAAGTATAGACTTGTAAATATATCAGCTCAATTAGGCCCACGGGGAACCAACTTTTTTTTACTCCAGATTCAATATACATTTTTCACTTCATGTCAGTTGAAAACGTTAATACGAGAATGCGCAATGAGTCACTTTCTTGGAGGTTAGCATCAGCCATGTTGATGGAAGGTAAAAACGATTCTCTCAGATGATTAAAAGACAGCCGTTTTGTTTTTTGACACGTTAAATTTAACAAGCAATTTCTTGCCCCATTTAACAACAGATCATAGATAATATTTGAGATTAGCTGCCAATTTAACCTTATGAAACTGATCAGACTTACTAAGACAGGAGTTAATGGATGTGTTATCAGCATAGATACCGAGCTTAGAATCATACTTATTATAAAACCCAGGTTGTGTGTGTGTGTGTGTGTGTGTCTGTTCGTTCATATATTGGATCGGATTTCCTACATTTTTCAACCGATTTCAACAAAACTTCACAGGACTACGTAAAATTACCTTGCTGTGGTTCTAACAGCGCCAAAAAATTGGAAAAACACAATTGTTTTTGCACGAAATCAATTTCAAAACACGATTAAGAGGCATCGCTTTCTCGGAATAAAAGGGGGACAACTCATATCGGGTTATTCTTATTATAAAACCCAGGTTGTTTGTGTGTGTGTGTGTGTTCGTTTATATATGGGATCGGATTTCCTTCATTTTTCAACCAATTTCAACAAAACTTTACTTTTTTTGGCAGGTAGTGTGTTATTTATTGTGTTGCACACTTTTTTCTTTATTTTTACATTCAGAATGCTTTAAAAATTCCATTTACAAGACAATTGTTTATAATAAAATTCTATTCAATCGGTAGACTCATAACAATTGAAAACAGTGTTTCTGATTGAGTTTGGGTTTGACCAATTCGTAAAAAAAAAAAAAAAAAAAAAACAAAAAAAAAAACTAATTAAGACATGCGTGTCCGTGAACCTTAAATAATAATCTTTGTCAATTTTATTTTTCAGTCTTTATGATGGTCGATACTTGATCTATCTCTTACTGTTACATCCCCGGGCAACGCCGGGTTCTACTGCTGGTTAATGATATTAGGAAGTTAAATGATGAAGCTTAGGAACAACGTAGATCTAAAGATAGATCCCTGGCGGACACAAATCCACGGATCCAAATAAAACGACAAGTTGAAGAGAAGATATATTTGAAGAGGGTGTATATATTTATTTTATTTTATTTCGTCAGGTTTTATTGAAGAACAGAAAGCGGATTTGTTTTTAACTAGTTTCCTTTCCATTAATTGTCTTTTCTTTTCTTACTCGATAACGGATGTTTGTTTTTTAAGTGCGTCAAAATTATCCGGATGTATATGTCCTATGAGTTCCAACTCTCATTGGTCAATTTAACAAACACAAACTTGAACGAATTTTTTTTTTTTTTTTTTTTTTTTTTAGATACGTACGTTATCTTCAATGTAAATAAGTGAAAATAACTAAAAAAAAATTTTGAAACAAACTTCTTTCTGTTGTCTTCGATAAAAACTACTTAACCCTTTGCCTGTCCAGGGCATTTTTGTATGTAATTGATATTCTCGGAAAGCTATATATTTGAACGAAGTAGCTAAGTGTTTTTGGCTACAATAACCAAGTAGAATATGGTAGCAGTAATCGACTGGTACGCGTCGTAATCGCAGGTAAGAAGTGTAGATCAATGGCGTAAGTCCAATGGGCGTCGTTATAGACTTAGCTATCAGACTAAGGCTCTTGACTCACATACACATCCGTCGGTATTTATGACGGACACCAGTCAATCAGGTGTATGCATATGTTGTAAAGAAGTAGTTTTTACAGTGGAGGCTTGTATTTCAATAAGACGTCCTGAATTAGGTTCTGACGTACAAAACGTTAGGAACTTGAAATAAGAGTTAATGACGCAGCAATCTAGTTGTGATGGTTGATACTTCAATGTCCGACATCGACTGACTCGCTCAACACCACTGAGCCCAACCGGCCACTGCTACTACTACTTATTATCTGTGGGAGATCTATTACAATAGAATAGGTATTATGGTATAACAGCATATTCTATTATATCAGTAATATTACAACGTCCATGCTGTTTACAGATTTGTAACTATTGCAAGCCAACTCAGATTATTTTTCAAATAGAATGTAATCATATATAATGCTCTGTGCATCACATGTGATACAAAGGTTATAATCATTTCAATAAAGTGGAAAAATAGATGTATTTCATGTAAGACCTTACATTATCAGACAAAAAAGTCTTGTGGTCATATATAATGCACGAAATACTAGATTAGGCCTCTCCTCAGATGCCCTGCTCAATAGTAGACACTTTTCTTAAGCGCCCTTAGTTTTAGCAAGTTTTTAAAATTCGTGTGCATCAATTATGATTCACGGACGTGCATCTCATATGATACGCAAGACAGTCAAAGGTTCAAAGTTGCATCCTGGGTAAGACGTTAACTACATCTGCGTCCTGGGTAAGACGTTAACTACATCTGCGTCCTGGGTAAGACGTTAAACTATGTCCAGCAGCAAGGACTCTGATTAGGAGGTTTTGAGGAGCTTGGAACCTCCTCTTAATTGTTGGTGTTCCCAGATCCACACTGACCCGGGGTGGTAACACCTGTTAGGGTCCCAGCTATGGGCAAGTAGTTAACTATTACCAGCAATACATTTTTGAAAAAAATTATTACCAGCAATACAGTTTTGAAGGAAATATATTACCAGAAATAGATTTTTCATAAAACAAGATGTTACCAGCAATAAAAATATTTGTCAGCATTAATTGGCCCATTGGGGTTGATGTGCCGTAAACCAAACCAAACCAAACCAAACCAAACCAAACCAAACCAGAGGTTCAAAATTATATTTTATTTCTTTGCGGCATATTTCGACAGCAATTATTCATTTAAACATACATTACAATTTTAATCCACCTCGGGAATTAGCATGGGATGAAATTGACAGAACGGAATTAATTATTATAATTAAACTATGAGAACCTTTTGCAACGAATGCCAAGGAAAAAGCAGGATATTTTGACGACCGCAAAGTTTCATTATAAAATGCTATTCCTTTTCTTTTTGTCGTAATAATATTTCTAATAAAAAAAAATTATGTCTCACTTTTTTTTTAACCATGTATAATAATATTCTCTTGTTTAAATTACAAAACGACTACGTTCGGAACAAGTTTAAAAATTACCAGGGGTTTCCTAAGACATTTGAGCTGTAGTGTATGTACTGTAAGAACAATATCCATTTTGTGTCTATTAAATGTAAAGATGTTCATTGTTCTAACGCGCAAATATCCTTTCGTAAATGTGGTTATTGTATGGACAAACACTGATCAAAATACTTGAGGTCCACTCAAAGATTTCGAGTCATCCTGTGTCATCATTAGGGAGGTCGAGTACGAAAAGAAAATTGTGTTTGATGGGATATATTGTATCATTATTCATTGAATTTGCAGTTATCTTTTGAAAACTAAATTAGGTAATCCCAGGAAATTCTGTAACGGCATATATGCGCTTTTAGCAATACGTGGACTCAGTATAAGATTACTTTTATACATGAATGGTTGCCTTGTAAAAATGGTTGCTTTTATTCATGAATGGTTGCTTTGCAAAAGAATGTTTGTTTTATTCACGAATACTTGCTTTCTAAAGAATGGTTGCTTGTATTTATGAATGGTTGCTTTGTAAAGAATGGTTGCTTATATTCACGAATGGTTATTCATGAATGTATATTTTGTAAAAGAATGGTTGCTTTTATTCATGAATGGTTGTTTATGAAAGGTTGCTTTGTAAAAGAATGATTGCTTTTATTTATGAATGGTTATTTTGGAATGGTTGCTTTTTAAAAAGTATGGCTGCTTTTCATCATGAATGGTTGCTTTGTAAAAGAATGGTTGCTTTTACTCATGAATGGTTGCTTTGTAAACGAATGGCTTCTTTTATTTATGAATGGTTGCTATGTAAAAGAATGGTTGCTTTTATTCACAAATGGTTGCTTTGTAAAAAAAGGTTGCTGTTATTCATGTATCGTTGCTTTATAAAAGAATGGTTGCTTTTATTCATGAATGGTTGCTTTGTAAAAGATTGTTTACTTTGTAAACTTGATTGATTTGTAATTTTTCGTCAATTTTGCAATTAGATTTAAGAGGATAAATTAGATTGATTAATAGAAAGGAGCTTTTTTAATATTATTGTAAATTTTGTGATGCTTTTTGATATAATTGCACTTGGCACAGATAAATTCCATGTAAAAGGGAAATCGTTTTGTACCGCTGTATAACATTGTGTTTATATATTTTGTTGGATTTGTAGATCTTGTTTTTTACTAAACGCGTTAAAATTGTCTGAGGCTGTTGTAACCTAAGTTTGGTTACTGAATAGAATAATCAAACGAACTTTGGTAATGAATGATAATACCTTAGACAAGAAAAACATATAAGATTCGGCAGCGGCGTGTAGAAGTAGTCAACTGCTAGAAGTGAGTCAAGTGATTTCCATAATAAATCTCCAACTGCAGGATATCTGCCAACCGCCCCACACAGTCAGATGTGGAACAAGTCGGAATTTAATGTGGGGTATCCGATCCCGTAGGCTCGGCAAAACATTCCCCCTAGACCCCGTATAAAAAGGGGGTCGGGTAGCTGTTTCCCGAGACGAGACTTTGCCCTTTGACATAGCTTCGTCTGGGGATCCTATCTGCCCGGAGGCAGAGAATTTCACCAGCACTGCCTGAGACTAATCTCCGACTGCCGACCAACATACAGTATCTACTACTGTATTTATATGAATGGGGACATAACCAATATTGTATGCTACAATAGAGACCTAAATTAAATGTTGAGCAAGAGATTTCCTAAATGTGTGTAGAAATGTGATTTAAAGCAGAAATGTTTTAAAGAAATCCTCATTGGTCTGCGGTATAGTCAAACTCCTGATTTTTAACCTATCCTCATGAGTTGCCTGTGTCAAAGACTCATCACTTTAGCTCATTTCATTGAGTTTAAGTCTGTATATCCCGCCCCAGAGAATTCAACTCGCGCTTACAATGTCACGAAATGCACAAGCCAACGCTTTAAGTCCCTCACATACTGGCATCACGTATTGTTTACAATAATCACTCGTCTGATTTTGTTTGTAAGCAATGACATACTAGTCAAGAACAGAAAGGCTGCTGGTAGTAAACAGAGCATGTTTAAGATTGTGGCTCGGCTCCAGGAAGGATTATAGTCTTGGAAATATTTGTAACAGCTAATTACTGTGGATACATCATATAAAAGGCTGAATTAGATAGATAGCTAACATTATAGTGTAAGGATTCAACATATAAATCCATGTCCCTGTTCTTTGTTCGGCATATGTTTTCCCTTGTCTTAATGAAGCTATTATTAAGCCAAGCAAAAATGAATGAATACGTATCCATGTTGTTGGTGATGTCCATCCCTTTCAAGACCGTCTTTTTCGTCATTTTTTTCGCCGTTTCTTGCCTTGTAATTGTCCGCAGTTACACCGTTTCTTCTTCATCCACTGTGTTTACAAATCTTCCTTTATCTTCTAATTGTGAATTAGCAACCATAATTTACTGCTTCTTCGTTCGTATTTTTCCCCCTCCCGCATTTATTTCCAGTACCTTTCGCCCGCGTTTGTCTCTCTCTGTAATGTTCTTTCTTTTGTTTCCTTTTCATTTTGTAGTTTCTTTCCAATTTACTTTTTTCGTTGTCTCTTTTTTCCCCCTCTCATTTGGCTCTCTCTATTTCTCTCTTTCCTTTTCTTTTTTCTCTTTCCTCTCCACCCGCTATTCTGATTATCTATTTAATATTTTCTATCTTTCTTCTCTCGTATCCTCCCTTTTTTTATTTTTGCATTTTCTTTTTCTTTCTCTTCCTTCCATCTTTCTTTTCTCTTAAGTATTACGTCAACCTTTTCTCTCGTCTCACCTTCCTTGCCATCATTTTCGTTATATTTTCCAGGTATATTTCTTTTCTTCTCTCTTTCTTCCCCCCTTTCTCTATTTATTTTCTTTTATTTGTCATTGTGTGCTTTATTCTTGTTCTTCTTCTGTCTTCCTTTATTTTTGTGGTTTTTTTCTTTTGCTTTTCAGTTTATTTAATTGTTTATTTATTTTTTTTAAATTCCTATTCCTCGCCCTTCTCTCTTTTCTTCACTCTCTCTCTTTTTCATTATTTCTTCATATATTCATATTTTTCGTTTTCTTTAATCATTTTTACCTTTTCGAAATTTTTCCTGTCTTTCATTATTTTTTCTTTATCTTTTTATTCTATTTTAGATTCTTTCTTTCTTTTTTATTTTATTGCATACTCTTCTTTTTTTCTTTCTTTTCACTCTTTTTTTCTACTGATATTCAGTTTTCTTTCCTTTTTATTTTTCATTTCTTTATAACTTGATTTTTCATGACGTTCTTTCTTTCTTTTTATTGCAATTCAATTTTTCCTCTTTTTTCTTTTTCAGTTCTTTCTTCTTTTTTCTTTCTTTTTATTGCAATTTACTTCCCCTCCTTTTTCTTAATGTGATCTTTCTTTTCCTTTTCAATTTTTCTATAGTATCTTATCAATCTCACTTATTTCTTCTTTCTGTTTCTTTATTTGTTTGCTTCTTTCTTTCTTTTTTCTTTCTTTCTTTCTTTCTATTGAAATTCACATTGTCGTTATTTTTTCTTTTTATGTTCTTTCTAACTTATTCTCCCTTACGTTCTTTCTTTCATTCTTTCTTTCTTTCTTTCTTTCTTTCTATTGAAATTCACATTGTCGTCTTTTCTTTCTTTTTCTTTCTTTCTTTCTTTCTTTCTTTCTTTCTTTCTTTCTTTCTTTCTTTTGAAATTCACATTGTCGTCTTTTCTTTCTTTTTATGTTCTTTCTAACTTATTCTCCCTTACGTTCTTTCTTTCATTCTTTCTTTCTTTCTTTCTTTCTTTCTTTCTTTCTATTGAAATTCACATTGTCGTCTTTTCTTTCTTTCTTTCTTTCTTTCTTTCTTTCTTTCTTTCTTTCTTTCTATTGAAATTCACATTGTCGTCTTTTCTTTCTTTTTATGTTCTTTCTAACTTATTCTCCCTTACGTTCTTTCTTTCATTCTTTCTTTCTTTCTTTCTTTCTTTCTTTCTTTCTTTCTATTGAAATTCACATTGTCGTCTTTTCTTTCTTTTTATGTTCTTTCTAACTTATTCTCCCTTACGTTCTTTCTTTCTTTCTTTCTTTCTTTCTTTCTTTCTTTCTTTCTTTCTTTCTATTGAAATCCACATTGTCGTTTTTTTTCTTTTTATGTTCTTTCTAACTTATTCTCCCTTACGTTCTTTCTTTCTTTCTTTCTTTCTTTCTTTCTTTCTTTCTTTCTTTCTTTCTTTCTTTCTTTCTATTGAAATCCACATTGTCGTTTTTTTCTTTTTTATGTTCTTTTCTAACTTATTCTCCTTACGTTCTTTCTTTCTTTCTTTCTTTCTTTCTTTCTTTTCTTTCTTTCCTATTGAAATTCACATTGTCGTCTTTTTCTTTTTTTTTTATGTTCTTTCTAACTTATTCTCCCTTACGTTCTTTCTTTTCTTTCTTTCTTTCTTTCTTTCTTTCTTTCTTTCTTTCTATTGAAATTCACATTGTCGTCTTTTCTTTCTTTTTATGTTCTTTCAAACTTATTCTCCCTTACGTTCTTTCTTTCTTTCTTTCTTTCTTTCTTTCTTTCTTTCTATTGAAATCCACATTGTCGTCTTTTCTTTCTTTTTATGTTCTTTCTAACTTATTCTCCCTTACGTTCTTTCTTTCTTTCTTTCTTTCTTTCTATTGAAATTCACATTGTCGTTTTTTCTTTTTATGTTCTTTCTTTCTTTCTTTCTTTCTTTCTTTCTTTCTTTCTTTCTTTTGCCTTTCATTTTTTCTCCATTTTTCTTTTTCTATTCTTTCTTCTTCTTCTTCTTCTTCTTCTTCTTCTTCTTCTTCTTCTTCTCTCTCTTCATTGTAGTCGCTTTCTAATTTCCATGTCTTTAATCGTCTTTCTGTCTTTCCAACCATTTCCCAGCTATTTGCCTCTTTACGTCTATTAGTCAAAACTCCCTCCACCTTTGTTAGTGCCATTGCCTTAATTGGGCAGTCGAGATTGTGCCTTTACAACAGGCAAAATGAAGTCTCCTGTGGGGACATCGGTAAATATACAGCTGCGTTCGCTCTCTTCTCTCTAAAATGTAATTACTGCCTTTCACAAAGATCCAGACACATGGCTTCTCATTAGAGATGACAAGACAGTAAGGACAAAGACAATGACAAGTTCCTAATAACAATGTGAATGAACAATGGCGGCAACGATAATAATATTTGGTGGAGAGGTAGGATAATTATAAGAATCAACACTGTGATAATGTAAATGACAATTTTAATTGAATTTCCCAATAATCGTTCTTACTATTATTATATTGCATGTTCACCCTGGATAAATAGTGGTTATCACGGCGCGAGGTGGGTAGTGAGTGACAACATGTCTCTTTAAGTGTACAGAATTTTTTCTCCTATTCTCGCGGAGCAATTTCGGGTACACAGTCACAACCCTCCCTGAAAAATTTATTTCTTTTAAATTATTTTTTTTCCACAGATTTGCATGTTCGCACAAAATGTAGTAATGGCTGGACACTGTCTGAAAAATAACCTCTTTAACTCACTTGCAACTTTTCCAGCATCGTCGCAGAGACTAACATCCCTATCATATAGAGAGTATCAACCCATTCGAAGAATTTTATTTCCTAATGGGATTATAGTTTTCTGTATCAAAATATGATTACTGTTTGAATCAAGCGTTATCATTATTTATACTATTTTAATTCTGTATCTATCTATATTAATTCGACATTCCAACCACCTGAAGAAGGCCGGGGCGTACAACGGCCGAAACTTTGTAATAAATATGGCGACAATAGTCCGAATAATGTAAATAGTGTACTATTTTAGTTCTGATTAATGTCTTCATCTTTGTTGTTATTATCATAACTTTTCGGTTGCTGGACTCTTCGGTCTTCTGGAAGTGTCTGTCGATCTGTGTAACCTTCAGATTTCGAACTGAACCCTTTAATCTAGATATTTGAATATGGTCAAAGGTCACAACGATATCGACTTTGGGACAATAATAACAAACATGAAGATCATTAGTTCAAATATAAAAAGACTAATTTGTAACATTTTTGTTTCCATCAGTATAGCTGATGCTAACCACCAAGAGAGTCTCATTGCGACTTCTGCTAACGTTTTCCACTGACTTGAATTTGAAAGATTATACTGAATCACTTATTAGGCCTGCTGCGAGGAAGGTTGATGCACTCTGTAGTGCCAGACCATTTTCCTCCCTAGAATATGTATTACACATACTTAAGTCTACTATTCTTCCATGCACTTGGTTTGGTGCTTCTGTTATATATTTAGAGATCCTTGGTAAAATATAAAGAAGAATATGTAATGTTATTGGTCCTGACCTGGCATCTCGGCTTCAGTCACTTTCTAACCACCGTAACTTAGCTTCCTTGCACCCTTTCTATAGATATTTTCATGGTGTTTTGATGAGATTTTCGCTTTGTTGCCTAGATATTATGAAAACAAGCGCAGTACTAGATTGACGGTTAGGTCTCATCCGTATATGGTTGAAATGACTAGATATAAGCGTTCTATGCTGACAGTTCTTTCTCTTGCACTTGTAAAACTCTCTTCTGACTTCTTACTTTCCAGTCAACTTTGATCTTCAAAAAATTTATATACAATGTCAATCGCTAACTTTTGTCTTCTTAATTCATGTACTTTTTTTTTTATTATTCTTTCTCTTTAATAGTAGTTTTTTCTCATATTCTCTAACACTCAGTAACCCCTTTGCGTCTAAGTGGCTTTAATGCCTTGCTTGGGAGGAAATTTAAATGCAATGTCAATCGTTATCTTCTGTCTTCTTAATTCTTGTTCTTTTATTGTTCCCTCTCTTTAAAAGTATTTTTTATACACTATAAATTAGTTGCTTTATTGCCTTGCTTGGGATGAAATGATTAAATAGAAATAGCACTTATCATTTGTTATATTCTAAACGCTAGGCTACAAATATTAGGAATCAGTAAGGATTAAAATCCCCACTAACATCAACCACTCTAGCTCATTTCATTGAGTTTAAGTCTGTATATCCAGCCCAGGGATTGAACTCGCGCTTACAATGTCACGAAATGCACAAGCCAACGCTTTAAGTCCTTCACGTACTGGTGCCACGTATTGTTTATAATAATCACTCGTCTGATTTTGTTTGTAAGTAATGACATACTAGTCAAGAACAGAAAGGCTGCTGGTAGTAAACAGAGCATGTTTAAGATTGTGGCTCGGCTCCAGGAAGGATTATAGTCTTGGAAATATTTGTAACAGCTAATTACTGTGGATACATCATATAAAAGGCTGAATATAGGATAGATAGCTAACATTATAGTGTAATGATTCAACATAGAAATCCACGTCCCTATCAGTCAAGCCTATTAGGTGACCGTCCAAACTTACTTGAGCCCTGGGCGTTGCCTTACATTCGTTTTTAGGGGAAAAAAGAGGGTCTTGTAAGCCGGAAAATACGGCAATCAAAATTCATTTACATTTTCCCACCATATTTCTGGCGATTATTGCCTGGGGAACTGAGTGCTATCTACCTGCTTCGACTGACCAGTGCTTTTGGCAATTTCACCCCAGACACCATCATCCATTTCCTGTGAACCTTCTTTTTTTTTTCTTCTTAGAATGCGTATAAAACAATCAGTATTTGTAGAATGGCGGGATCTTTGGTAGTTATCACTGGACAATGGCCGACTATCATTCTCAGCATACAAGCAAACGCTAGAATCCCATTTCTGTAGACAGTCTATATCAGGTCTGGGCAAAATTGTTTGCATGGCGGGTTGCCTCATTGTCTGTCCTGTTTAAACTGGGCCGAACTAGCCACAAGCGTTTCACAATCAAAGTGGAAATAGCAATCTTACACGCACATGTATTTGTGCATTTATTTGCTTTGTAGACGCACTTTGTGAATAGACTTCATGACTAAACCAAGAGAAGCTAGCATTCAAAACTAAATCGATAGGGACTAAGAGAAAGGTTCAAATATTCAGTCATGGACTAAGCATAAGTTTAGAGCTTTATAGCTAGGTCCCTCCATCAGTGTTAACGCATCCTTATTTCTCTCGTATTCCATTAGTAAGGAAGAAGTCCAACCCAGAAAGATTTTTCCCAAGAAATGTTACTTTGTGGAACAGGTTCTTTAGAGGATGCTTCACTACGATCTTGTTCTCTTTAAGTCTAGAGTCAATCTTGATATGTCCAAAATATTCTCAAAATCTGCATTTCTTATTCGTTACAACGGCCTCATTCAGCAGCCCACTCCTTTGACGGGCACTAGGGTCTTGTATTGGTTGAATATTAATATAAAAAAAAGAAAAAAAATGATTATGTTGCGTCAGTCTTGGAAGCGGATATGACATATCTTGAAAATCAGAATTCAAAGTCTGTATTTAAGACCAAATATCTAAACCAACTTATTTTGTTCTATTGTTCACCGTTTCGAATAGTTTACGCTAAAGCAGCTTTTAAAATGGTCAACTTTAATCTTAAGCAAAACTGGGATACTCGACTAGTAGCATAAATAAAGACCAGGGTTAGGAAAACTTTTTTCATGCAGGGTCGTATTATTGTCGGCTCTGTGAATTGTGGGCGCATCACAGTAATGTTATAGTGGAACACACCTATTCGATTGTTAATAGACTCTCCCACCTATAATAAGTAGGAGTAGTAAGAGTAACGAGTGAGTCGCTCAGTCAGTCGATGTCGGACGACAGTTAGTCGGATACTAAAGTATCAGCGACCACAACTAGATTACTCTGCGTCATACCTATTATATCAAGTTCCTAACGTTTTGTACGTCGAACCTATTTTAGGACCGACTTAGTACAAATACAAGCCACCACTGTGAAATCACTCCATAACAAATAGCAACACGGCTTTCATAAGGAAAGTGTAAATAATAATCATACATACGCACGTCTGGGCACCTCGTGGTAAGGTAATGGCTAACAAGCTTGCTCACATTAGATCTAATAAGACCGAATGGTGCTCTATACTTTTATACCACATCTAAGAAAATCGCCATACATACAAGTTTTTTCTTCATTTATTTGCTTAGTAAACACATTTCGTGAAAAGACACACAAATAGTGATTTTCAAAGTGTAGCTTAAATATGGCGTAAGGCCGAAAATGTGGGGCACCCCGTGGGGATCGAACTCACTATTCAGTCGTAATTGTTCTAGCAAGACGAGTTTGCTAACCATTACACCACGCTGATGTACCCTAAAACAAATCTTTGTAAACCAATATACATTAAGCTTCATTATGCTGATTTTCTAAGCGGAGCTTAGATGTAGTACAAGGGCAAAAATATGGACACTCAGAGATGAGGACTACACAAACAGATGAGAAATTAGTTTCATATTTAATACAATTATTGCTATTAATGAGATTTCTGCATCTGAGAAAAATAATTTGTAATCAAAAGAAATTCTCGATAAATCTCAAGAGACGTTTATGTAGAATTGACGCCATATTTATTTCCAATTGGAGCAAACAGAGGAACGTAGATCCTTACGTCGGTTTAGACTCTATGATGATTAGACATTGACATCGGCCGACTGGGCGACATAATATTGAGGGTGCAATAAGGTCGATTTTATTGGAAATGAATTTCCTGCGAACTATTAAATATACAGTTGTCCATAAAGTTCGTGTGCACTTTAAAAAATTTGTAACTTTATTTGTATTTGCGATAGAAATAATCTGTAAAAAATGTTATAAAGTTTAATGTACCTAGTTTTAAGTAGAGCTAAAATAACTAATGTGATTTCAGGCATTACTGTAAATCAGTTGGCAAATGTTTTCCGTGAACTGCAAAATCGTATTACCCTTTGTATTGCTAATGATGGAGGACATGTGGAAACTTAAATAAAATTTCAAGAAAACCTAAAAATTATAGATTTACTTCTTTCTAATCATTTTTACAAATTATTTCTATCGCAAATACAAATAAAGTTATAAATTTTTTAAAGTGCACACGAACTTTATGGACACCCTGGATATGGCTTCAGTCACTTTTCTTTGTTCCTGTTTTGAATCGATTAATATTTTGTGCAACATATAACCAAAAAATATCAAAATAAAGAGTGGCGATGAATAAATTGTCGTCTAAATTACGCAAAAATGAAAATAACACAGATTATCTCATTTTAACACGGGTATTTACCAAAATTACACAAAAATATCTTGAAATACTAAACAGTAAATTTATTCAATAAAATCGCCATTGGCTTCACCCACGGCCTCAAAACGACTGCGAAATCTATCGCAACCTGCAGACAACTACGGAATCTCCTGCAACTCTTCAAGTTGGTGAACGCTGCCATAATCTTTGCCTTCATTTCATCTTCGGTGTTACAAGGTTTTTTTATTGGTCTCTCGCTCAACTGATCCATCCACATAATATTCAAAGGGTTTGCAGTCTAGGGAGTTAAATGCCCAGATATAAAGGGTAATGTGGTTACAGAAATTGTCTGACAGCCATGACTATGTTCTCCTGCTTGTGTAGCATGGTGCAGAGTCATGTTGCCAAACATAGGGTCTTCCAGCATACACTCTCTTCACCCAGGGCAGCGTTATCTCCTCAAGGTACTTGATGTAGGTCTCCGTGTTGAGTCTGAGGCCCTGTCGGAAGATGAATGGAGGCATAACGTCGCCATCACTATTGATCATTCTAGACACCTTCGTAATCATCATTAGACTCATCCAACTCTTTCCAACTCTTCTGCGACTGTGCACAGATTGACACCCAAACACTTTGAAATGTTGGTATTGGAACTTCCGGCGCCAATGCCAAGGAATACAGCATGTCGTTTCTAAATTCCTGGTGGAATGAATTTCGTCACGGGGAACTTTTTCTCATAAACGATGCACAACTGACCTTACTATACTGTGTAGTCGTAAAATCAAAAGCAAACAAAATGTATGTGTGAAATGAAAAAATATAATATGGCGACAATTTATCCATCGCACACTGTATTTTACGTAGATTTCTCTCTCAATAGATAAAGGAAGTTATGAAAACATAAAATATTTTATAAATTGTCTTTTAATGGTTTCTCGGAATTGGAAATATGAACATTTTACAAAAAAAAAACAAAAAACAAAATATGGGGCTCTTAAAGTTAAATTTTTTGCGAAAATTTTCTAATCCGACAATACATGAGATTGATCTGTTTGTATTTTTTTAAATCGGTATAACCCCATGCAAGGCAGTAAAGCGACTATGACACAAGGACTTACAGGGTGTGGAAGAATTAGGAACAGAAACATTAATAATAAGCGAAATTCGAACCTATATATCTATATCTGTCTATCTATCAATCTATCTATCTATGAGGTAAAATGTATATTTATTATTAATAACCAAATATAACCAAATGGGTCAATATAAGTAGAGATACGATCGAGCGATCGTATACAAATACATATAAATAATCTATAGTGTAAGAAAACAAAAACAGTGCTCAATGGTAAATGACAGAGCTATTTGATATATATTAAGAAATATACATAATGCCTTACATTGAATGCCCAACTCTGAGTTTCATGCCGACGCTATTTTCAAGTGCTGGTATTTTTATTTGGTGGTAACACCGTTTTATAATATAGAAAATCGCGAGATACTTTATTTTTGGCGTGGTTTTTTATTGTTGTGAAAATATCGAAATGAATTGTTGTTAGAATTTAGGTCCAGATTAACATTTAAGATTAAAAATAAGAATTATAAATACTAATTTGAAGAGACGCTGAAGTTATCAAGAGATATAAACGTAAGGAAATCAAGGGGGAATAACTCTATTTTATCTAAATTTTAATGTTACTAAACTATATATATATATATATATATATATATATATATATATATATATATATATATATATATATATATATATATATCGGTTCACGAATTTAATTATTTCCTGAAGGTCGTTCATAACCCGAAATGTTCGTAAACTGAAACTATTTTCTAATACGAATTAATGTAGAAAAAAAAAGTCACAGTAAAAGAAAACCAAAGTACAACAGAGGGATGTATACAACATGGCGGTCAACTCAGAAATGATTCCGTTCGTGTTAACTCGGTTCGGCTATGTTGTTCGAGAACCGAATTTTTGTTCGATAACCGAGGCATTTTCATCTCGAATGTTCTGTTCGAAAACCAATTTGTTCGACATGTGAGACGTTCGACAACAGAGGTTCCTCTAGTATCTGTCTATATTTCTGAGATGAGGTATTATGTACACTATTTACATTATTCAGACTATTGTCCTCATCTTTGTTGCCATATTTATTACAACGTTTTGGCACTTCAGTATCTGTCTATATTTCTGTGATGAGGTATTATTTTCACTATTTACATTATTCAGACTATTGTCCACATCTTTGTCGCCATATTTATTACAACGTTTCGGCCTTTCAGTATCTGTCTATATTTCTGAGATGAGGTATTATGTACACTATTTACATTATTCCGACTATTGTCCTCATCTTTGTTGCCATATTTATTACAACGTTTCGGCCTTTCAGTATCTGTCTATATTTCTGAGATGAGGTATTATGTACACTATTTACATTATTCAGACTATTGTCCTCATCTTCGTGGCCATATTTATTACAACGTTTCGGCCTTTCATTATCTGTCTATATTTCTGAGATGAGGTATTATGTACACTATTTACATTATTCCGACTATTGTCCTCATCTTTGTTGCCATATTTATTACAACGTTTCGGCCTTTCAGTATCTGTCTATATTTCTGAGATGAGGTATTATGTACACAATTTACATTATTCAGACTATTGTCCTCATCTTTATCGCCATATTTATTACAACGTTTCGGCCATTCGGTATCTGTCTATATTTCTGAGATGAGGTATTATGTCCACTATTTACATTATTCAGACTATTGTCCTCATCTTTGTCGCCATATTTATTACAACGTTTCAGCCATTCAGTATCTGTCTATATTTCTGAGATGAGGTATTATGTATACTATTTACATTATTCGTACTATTGTCCTCATCTATGTTGCCATATTTATTACAACGTTTCGGCCCTTCAGTATCTGTCTATATTTCTGAGATGAGGTATTATGGAGACTATTTACATTATTCAGACTATTGTCCTCATCTTTGTCGCCATATTTATTACAACGTTTCGGCCATTCAGTATCTGTCTATATTTCTGAGATGAGGTATTATGTACACTATTTACATTATTCAGACTATTGTCCTCATCATTGTTGCCATATTTATTACAATGTTTTGGCCCTTCAGTATCTGTCTATATTTCTGAGATGAGGTATTATGTACACTATTTACATTATTCAGACTATTGTCCACATCTTTGTCGCCATATTTATTACAACGTTTCGGCCTTTGAGTATCTGTCTATATTTCTGAGATGAGGTATTATGTACACTTACATTTTCCATTATTCCGATCTTTTGTCCTCATTTCTTCAGTATCTGTCTATATTTAGATGAGGTATTTATGTACACTATTTACATTATTCAGACTATTGTCCCTCATCTTCGTATTTATTACAACGTTTCGGCCTTTCATTATCTGTCTATATTTCTGAGATGAGGTATTATGTCCACTATTTACATTATTCAGACTATTGTCCTCATCTTTGTCGCCATATTTATTACAACGTTTCGACCATTCAGTATCTGTCTATATTTCTGAGATGAGGTATTATGTACATTATTTACATTATACGTACTATTGTTCTCATCTATGTTGCCATATTTATTACAACGTTTTGGCCTTTCATTATCTGTCTATATTTCTGAGATGAGGTATTATGTACACTATTTACATTATTCAGACTATTGTTTTCATCTTCGTGGCCATATTTATTACAACGTTTCGGCCTTTCATTATCTGTCTATATTTCTGAGATGAGGTATTATGTCCACTATTTACATTATTCAGACTATTGTCCTCATCTTTGTCGCCATATTTATTACAACGTTTCGGCCATTCAGTATCTGTCTATATTTCTGAGATGAGGTATTATGTACACTATTTACATTATTCGTACTATTGTTCTCATCTCTGTTGCCATATTTCTTACAACGTTTTGGCCTTTCATTATCTGTCTATATTTCTGAGATGAGGTATCATGTACACTATTTACATTATTCGGACTATTGTCCTCATCTTTATCGCCATATTTATTACAACGTTTCGGCCATTCAGTATCTGTCTATATTTCTGAGATGAGGTATTATGTACACTATTTACATTATTCAGACTATTGTCCTCATCTTCGCGGCCATATTTATTACAACGTTTCGGCCTTTCATTATCTGTCTATATTTCTGAGATGAGGTATTATGTCCACTATTTACATTATTCAGACTATTGTCCTCATCTTTGTCGCCATATTTATTACAACGTTTCGGCCTTTCAGTATCTGTCTATATTTCTGAGATGAGGTATTATGTACACTATTTACATTATTCAGACTATTGTCCTCATCTTCGTGGCCATATTTATTACAACGTTTCGGCCATTCAGTATCTGTCTATATTTCTGAGATGAGGTATTATGTCCACTATTTACATTATTCAGACTATTGTCCTCATCTTTGTCGCCATATTTATTACAACGTTTCGGCCTTTCAGTATCTGTCTATATTTCTGAGATGAGGTATTATGTACACTATTTACATTATTCAGACTATTGTCCTCATCTTCGTGGCCATATTTATTACAACGTTTCGGCCTTTCATTATCTGTCCATATTTCCGAGATGAGGTATTATGTACACTATTTACATTATTCCGACTATTGTCCTCATCTTTGTTGCCATATTTATTACAACGTTTCGGCCTTTCAGTATCTGTCTATATTTCTGAGATGAGGTATTATGTACACTATTTACATTATTCGGACTATTGTCCTCATCTTTATCGCCATATTTATTACAACGTTTCGGCCTTTCAGTATCTGTCTATATTTCTGAGATGAGGTATTATGTACACTATTTACATTATTCAGACTATTGTCCTCATCTTCGTGGCCATATTTATTACAATAAAATGTACGATTTCCATTTGAGGTCGGGTGTGAGTTTGAGGCCCAGCAGTCTTTCAAGGCACGGTGCTTCCTTGAGAGGACCCCGTTCATCCTGATTGGTGGTAGTTCGGGGTTAGATGATGGGATGTAACTAGCTTGGTCTTCGAAGTATTGAATGAAACCTGGTAGTTTGGGCAAGATCGGAAGAGAGATTACTCCAGTAAGTACCTGACTCCTCCTGCAATCTGACACAAAATAATATTTTAAAAAATGTTTAAGACCAAGCTAACAGAGTTTGCTGCTAACCAAAGGGATATATAAAGGTACTGAGAGGCAGTAATTTTTTTTCCATTGCCCAATCCTTCACTCAAATTTTGGACTTCCCTACTCGTTTCCATAGCCAAACCAAGGAACATGCTTCTCCATTGGATCTATTTCTTACCTTCTCTATCCGCTCTTGACAAACTTCACAATACTGGCCTCTTTGCAACTCTGACCACTCTGTGATAGATATAAATATATCCTTCCAAGCATCCATTAAACAGGAACCCCCTATCCGAAAGACCTCTTTCCAGTACCAGCATGCTGATTGGGACTCATTCCAGGATTTTCTTCATTACGCCTCATGGGGCTAACATCTTCAGCCTCCAAAATGAAAATTGCGCCACTGAAAGAAGTTAACGCAGTCGTCCCCCAGGAGTCACTCCTTGGACAAACCTTTTTGATCTACATAAATGATTTGCCTCAGAATATACTCAGATCATTTGTAAACATCTATGCTGATGATACGACTATATACGGGCGCACCGCTAAAACACCCGATGGTTAGAAGTTGGCAACTAAACTCTCTTCCGATTTTGCACAAACTACCCAATGGGGTAAAAACAGGCCGGTTACATTCGCTGATCTGACAATTTTTCTCTCCAGCATCTATCTTGCATATCTAAAGGTCTGTCAATCGTCCATACTTAGAATATTGCTGTGATATATCGTCCGGTACCCCTGCTATTTACATGGAGCTCCTTGATAAGATCAAAACAATAATCAGCAATATTATTGGTCCTGATCTGGCGACTCGGCTTAAGTCATTTGCCCACTGCCGTAAAGTTGCCTCTCTGTGCCTTTTTGCTAAATACTTTCATGGCAATTGTTCAGATGAGCTCTTCGCTATGGTACCTAGACTGTATGAATATGAGCGCAATAATAGACTGGTGGCGAGATCGCATCAGTTTACAATTGAGCTAGCTAGATGTAGCCGTAACTCATATGCTAACAGGTTCTTTTCTCGCACTTCTTGATTGTGGAATTCCCTTCCGGCTTCATGCTTTCCAATCAACTTTAATCTTCAAAAATTTAAATGCAATGTCGATCGCTATCTACAGTCCTCCTGACTGCTCTTTTCTCTTTCTACGTATTACTAATGTTTCTGTTCTTAATTCTTCCACACGCTGTAACCCCTTCTGTTTCAGTGACTGCACTGGTTTGCTTGAGGTGATACCGATTAAAAAAACATCAAGGAAGAAAAAGAAACGAATCTTTGAAGAGAAACTTATGTAACTGAAAAATACATTTACATATTGACATCTTAAAAATATTCTGAGAAAAAGTAATCAATTAAAGACGGATTCAAATAAAAATTCTCATTGATTTTGTTTCATATTGTTACGTTTTGTTATATTCTGTTTTTATTTTGGTTCATTTTGTTTCATTTTGCTTGATTATGTTTCATTTTCTTTCATTCTGTGTCATTCTGTTCCATTTTGATTCATTTTTCTTCGTTCTGTTTCATTTTGTTTCGTTTTGTTTCAATCTGTTTCAATCTGTTTCATTTTGTTTCATTCTGTGTCATTCTGTTCCATTTTGATTCATTTTTCTTCGTTCTGTTTCATTTTGTTTTCGTTTTGTTTCAATCTGTTTCAATCTGTTTCATTTTGTTTCATTCTGTGTCATTCTGTTCCATTTTTGATTCATTTTTTCTTCGTTCTGTTTCATTTTGTTTCGTTTTGTTTCAATCTGTTTCAATCTGTTTCATTTTGTTTCATTCTGTGTCATTCTGTTCCATTTTGATTCATTTTTCTTCGTTCTGTTTCATTTTGTTTCGTTTTGTTTCAATCTGTTTCAATCTGTTTCATTTTGTTTCATTCTGTGTCATTCTGTTCCATTTTGATTCATTTTTCTTCGTTCTGTTTCATTTTGTTTCGTTTTGTTTCAATCTGTTTCAATCTGTTTCATTTTGTTTCATTCTGTGTCATTCTGTTCCATTTTGATTCATTTTTCTTCGTTCTGTTTCATTTTGTTTCGTTTTGTTTCAATCTGTTTCATTTTGTTTCATTCCTGTCAGAAGTTAAAAGAGTGATTTGTGCCGATAACTTTTCAAAACCCTTCGTATTTTTTTGCTTGGTTTAATATTAATATAAACAAGAATATATAAGAAAATTTCAGAGATTTTATGTCTAATAATATCGTAGAATTACGGAAATATTGCTGTAAATTTCTGAAAACATCGACAAACGATTTGTATATACGCGTTATCCTATGACATCAGATTTTATTGTAAATTTATAGACGGACAGACATAAACTACACTCCTTAGTAGAAAAGCATAACAGTCGTAAAATAAATAAGCAGAATATAAATACTAATTAGTACATACTAAAACAAATTCCAGCTGAGAAGGGCTTGAGATCAGACAGAGATTACATTCTGATCTTGGATATTAATGACATTAACTTATTTTTATTATTTCCACCCTTATGATATTCCAGACGTAATGAACTTCAGTTTATTGCAGATTGAAGTGTTTTACTTTTAGGAAGACCGAAACTGAAGTTCAAGGACATTGTTAAATACAATCTCAAGAGATGTGGCATCGACCCTGATAGCTGGAGAAGTACAACCCAAACCCGTACAAGCTAAGCCCATGCAACCTGGAGGAGAACTTGCAAAGAGGGCATTCGGAATAAATAAAAAAATCACCATACCGTTAGCAAAGTTTTTAAAGGATATAGATTTAAGTGTTATGAAATAAAACTATAGATTTTTAAAAATATACACACACAAATATGAACTTACTTTATTTTAATGTTTCTGTTCTACAGGTTAACGTAATTCTCGATGTATAATACACCATCATCCATAATAAGCACCCCTAAAATTGTGCTAAAAGTGTGGGAAATTGCTTCTAATCATGCATAATACGCACCCCTTGTTTGGTAATCAAACCCTATAAATTGTACCCATCCAAATTCATTACGGACAGCGTTTTCTCTTCTTATTTAAAAAAAAAGTCGTTTTAAACATAGAATATTATTCTAATTTAGTTTTATGATAATTCTTATTTTATTTTACATCTGTAAGTATTGTTTGGTACATATGATTGTATTTGACATACTTATGGGGTCACACTCACTGAATGTTAGTGTCCAATTGTCATATGTTTGTAGTCATTTCGCAACTGAAATCGACCTATGTAACGGCAATTTCTAAAAGATTTTTGCATAATACGCACCCTTAATTTTGCTTATTATTTTTTAGAAAAAAATGCGTATTATATATGGGAAATTACGGTATTTAGTGTGAAAACTGTGCCTGGAGTTTTATGCGATTTCTTCAGTGTTTTGCGGTACACTTAAGAGTACCACGCGGTACACTTAAGGGTACCACGCGGTACACTTAAGAGTACCACGCTGTACACAAGTGTGCTGTGGCTCGGCGGTTCAGAATGGCTGCTTTATACCAACATACATCCTACTCAGAGCTTAGAGGTTATAAATGTGCTATGTTAGGATTTTATGTTTTAAGTTATCCAAGAGAGTTACTGACTTACCTGGCGGTGCCTATCCCTCATCCAGTTTTTATATGTGGATGTAAAGTACTTGAAAACAACAGCTGTGTGTCTTCTGCGACATCTATTGTGGTATGACAGTGACGGGAATGTTTCGCAACGAGAGAATGTACAGAGAAATATTGATTTATTATTTTCTCTAGGGTAATCGAGAAAAGCGAACAGAAACAACTGTGGTGTGAATTCGAACCGGGATCGCCAATTCTGGTTGCCATGTTGAAAACACTTACACCACCCATTCCCCAAACCTCTCACACAATAAACAGCAAGAGATGAAAAAGAAATGTAACTATCAGCTCAAGTTTTAGTTATTATGAGCGGGGAAAATCGTTCGTGTCCGGGGCAATGTGTTAGATTTACATGTTATTCTGTTTCCACTCTGTAACAGAGGAAAACCAGAACCAAGTGTGTAAAAGATTTCTCGCATCTTCTCGCTTCTTCTCGCCAGCGTGATTCCCTTGCTAATTTCTTTTTTTTTTTCTCTTGTTTTCTTTACTTTTCTTTTTTTGTAGTCCTTTTCATTTTTGTTGTTGTTGTTGCTTGTTTCTTCTTTTTGGCGAGCGTCTTTTTCTGCATAGTTTGAATGTTTTGCAAGGTAGCGACGTGTCGGCCAGGGCTTAAAAGAGCTGTTAACTAGACGGGCGGCTCCAGAAAGACGCCGACGAGTTACGCAGGCCAATTAAAATGGTGTTGATTGTGGCCAGTGCCGCTCGGGGCCAGTGTAAGTAATGATAATTGAACCGCTGTATTCACTCGCAGTTACTAATAACAGATTGTAGTTGCTTAATTAGAGCCAATAGCCTTCGGCGAAAACGCGACGCTGTAGCAGTGAGGTGACGAGGAGCGGGAACGTTGTTAAAATGTGGCGTATAGAGTGTACGCGCATGCGTAGAGACGTCGCTTTTAGATTGCATACATGCGTATATGATTCCGTGTAATAGTATGAGATTAAATGTCGATGGATATATGTATGCGTTTGCGTGCAGACGAACATGTGCGAGTGTGTAATGTTGTGTGTAATTGCGTATATGAAGGTTAATAAGCGTATATGTAAAACGGTAGCAATTTGAAAGCGTGTATGTGATTGTATTATGCTTACAGGAAATAAATACTGTTTTCCAGCTCTGTGCCTTTCCATATACGACAACTCTTGTGCTCTCCCGGTCTTTTGTGTCAGTGATTAATCCCTTACTGGAATAGTTACATGAATTAAGAGCATGTGTCTTTCTCCTTGTGTATATTCTATCAACGCGTCTATGTAATAGTACTAAATTTGAGTTAACTTATCTTTGCACTGGCATAAATAAAATTTTATTTCATTTTTAGAGTGATATTCGTTCTGTACAAGGCCTGAGAGCCACTCGTAGTAGAGGGTGTCAGAGTAAGAAGCACAGTTTAAGTAGATATGTGTGGAAAATAACGGTTAACCCCAGACTTGAACAAGTTAAGATTGTAGTGACGTGGAAATTATCCTCTTGGGGGGTCGGTTCCACAGAGCAGCGGTTAGTGGGAAGAAACTGCTTGATTTATTTAATTAAACTAATTTTGAACCTTCTGTCAGCATGTTACGCGACTTTCATGCTAAAACTAGTTATCAAAAATTTTCTTTAACCTGTATTTATAATCATTTTTAATACAATGATGTTCACCTTGTACAAGGCTCGAGAACCACTCGTGGTAGAGCTTTACAAACTAACAGGCACACTTTATGTAGATATATGGGAAATTAACGGTTGACCCTTGACAGACCAAAGAACTTTACAAACTAACAGGCCCACTTTATGTAGATATATGGGAAAGATAACGATTGACACTTGACAGACCAAGATTGTAACAATGAGAGGAGCAACCACTTGGGAGTCGGTTCGACAAAGCAGCTATTCATAGGAAGACGATGCTTGACTTAAACTTACATCTCACTAATGGAATACGAAAAGAATGAGGATGGTTCACTACAATGGGCGTGGCATGGCGGGTCTTAGGCATGAGGGGTTGAACTGGTGAAACTAAGGAATGTAGCATGAGCACTTTCTACGGGAATAGATATATAATATGGAAACGTTTGCAACGTTTCGTCTGTAATGAAACAGGTTGTACGGTGTCTTGCGTTTAAGATTTTTTAAGTTAAGTCCTGACGAGAAATTGATATGAACTTTTTTGTGTCGTGTCCCTTCAGGTGGTGGGCGATCATGGCTTTCCACAACTTCCTATCTCTTGTAGCTTTCAGAAAGATTTTCTTTTAGCTATCCCTCCTAATCTCTGTTTTGTAAACTATTTACACAAGCTCCTTAGGTAGATTATTCTCCAAGCCTTCTTTCCTCATTTATATACACTAGGAATTTAAAATGTCTCTTTCTGATGAGATATAATTGTTTTCGTTACAATTTTCCTTAAAAATTTCGTCGTTACTCACAAGTTCAGTCCATAGTATTTTCAGCATCCTTCTGTAGAACGACATTTCTGAAAACACCGGTTCTTGGTCGAATACTAAAGTTAAGAAGTATCGAGCCCGGTCAAGAATTTGATGGGAGACCGCTTTTCAAACACCGAGTACTGTAAACGACTATCTAAAATCAGAAATATCGGCTTTATTGATTGATTTGTTTTTTTTACGGCTTATCAACCTTTGTTAGGTTATTTAAAACGGGACCATTTATTTTTTTATGGGCACTTAGCTGAAGGGTTAGAACGTTTCGCATTCTGATAATGAGACCCAGGTTCGATTTGGTCAGGAAGGAGACTTCCTGATGTTATCAGACTGGAGGGGGTCAATCCCAGCGTTCGACACGTTTGGAAAGTGCCTGAAAACCATAAACCATACCAAGCGTTGTGAGTGAAATTGGATAGGCAGAACCCTTGGGTGCCATCGATAGCACGAAGTCACAAGTCATCTTGGCCGAGAGATCGCGTGTACTGGCCTTGTTCAAATTGTAGATGACACTAGATAACACGCTCTTTCCCAGAAGCTGTAACTAAGTTCTGCTCAGTATAGTTGCAGTACAAACCAAGTGTGGCCTCTGTGGGTGTCGAAAATAAACGCAAATGCGCCGAGCAAGCGTCTGCAATAGGGATTGGCTAGCCGCCCTAGTACAAAGGTATCTTCGAATACGAGTGGCCAGCTATACATATATTTTTAGATTGTCAGAAAACTTTTGAGATAATAAGGAATTTTGTTATACGATTCCTACTATTTAACCAATAGCTAGGGGGAAGTAGATTCATGCCTTTCTCAAGGGTATTTGCGCATAGAGTGAATATAACGAACCCGTCTTGAATTGGAATTCGGCTCTCCGATTTCTCATTCCGAACGGTTATCTATTACACCACTCGCACATCCAAGTTAACGTCACCTGCTGTTCCGAAGAAATCACCCATCGAGTTACTGACCAGGCTCGACGTTGCTTAACTTTGTTGACCTTTCGAGAACTGGTGTTTCAATGTGATAAGGGCGTAAGATAATTTCGATTTTTAATAACCCACAAAGGGTTGATAAAACATAAAACACAAATCAATCTTCATCTGTGAAGAACTATCCTGTTTAGTGCTGTTTTGCTTCTAACGAAATTTTCCTGTTTCTTAATACTTTGCTTCGTTTTTGGAAGGCATATTTCCTTATTTCGATTTCGATGTCACATATTCCGAACATCTTATCATAATAATGACAAATCGACAAAAAAATGAGGTTTTTCTTGTTCTTTTATATCTCATATCATTCCATCACGGGAGCGATTATAGCTCTCCGCCACTTCCTGTTTTTTGTTACTTTACATCATTCATGCCTTAGCGTGACACATCTTTGTTCTGATAGTCTCCCGCTCGCCCACCTATCCCTCAAGTTCACTCGGTGTCATATGGAACCTGATTCTCTTCCCTGCAATGTGCCTTGTGAGTGTTAAAGGCTTCAAGCCTTCTTTCTTCATTATGTGTCCTATAAATTTCAGCTGTCTCTTTTTGGTTGTAGTTCCAATTTCATGTTAGTGATCTTAACCCATACCGATCTCTCTTTGTCTCTGGTATGTCTCCCATCTCGTTAAGCATGTTATTCCCGATTTATTTCTGCTTCTCTTGCCCTCAGTGTCTGATCAAATATCTCCTTTCCTTTTTCTTGATGCGTCCCTGATATTTCAACTGTCTCATTTTGATTGCAAGTATAAGTCCCCTTGTTGCTTTCGTGCCTTTCTATGGCATTTCTTAGCATTTGTTGGTAATATGGGAGAAAGCAGATCTCTGTGTAACAAGGAAAATGAATGTGCGTGTATCTGAACAATTTGTTTTTTTTTCACAAGAAACAAAATCAGGATTTTTCTAATATGAGGTCAGCTTATCAAGGGAAAGAATAGCTAAAAATATCTGCTTATTTCTAGAGTAATTTTATTTTGTATTTTCGACATTAACTTTTACTTTTTCTCCATAAATCCTGTTCTTTTTACTCTCCTTTCTTCCTTTATTACTTTCCTTTCTCTCTTTTTTACTCTTTTTTCTCTCCTTTCTTTTTATTTTCCTTTCTCTCTTTATTACTTTGCTTTCCCCCTTTTTTACTCACCTTTCTTTTTACTCTCCTTTCTCCCTTTTTTACTCTCTTTTTACAGAGATAAATCTATCCGCCCACAAAACAACTTGTGATAAATATTTGGATAGAGAAAGAAGGAGAGGGGTTGGTGGCAAGATTCCAGTTATTCGTGCCACATAGAAAAAATCGTTCATCAGTCGGAAACGAAAAAAGGAAATGTAATTATAGATGAGAGACATCAACTTTCGTGTCTTAGTTATTTTTATATAGATGAGGAGGAAACTGAAAGCAACAGAAATGTGTTTCTACAGAAGGATACTGAGAATTCTGTGGACGAAGCAAGTAAGCCAAGAGATAAAAACTGATAGCAAAAAGCACACTTCTGGTCAGAATGAGAAAAAGATAGTTAAAAGGAAGGTTTAGAAAACTTGAGACACACAGAGTATATCAAGGGAAAGAAAGCAACAGGCCACCTAACTGTCGAGATTGTACGAATGGAATGAGAAAACCTCTGGCGCTTTGATATTATTATTATTATTTTTATTTTCTTTGATTTCTGGCGTTTACACATTTCTTTCTGGGTCCCGCCCAGGGACCTAAGGTTAGATATGGCGTCATGACACTTCCACTGACAAAAAAAAAAATTACATAGATAAAGCCCTTCGTAAGGTGTGGGTTGTACTTGTCAGAACAATTTTTTGTATCTCCTTGAGGCATGGACTTCCAGGAGTCCCTTCAATTAGTCTACTGCAATATTTTCCAACCAGTCCTAGGGCTCCAACTACAACAGGGATTGTTGATGTTCCCATATGCCACATTTTCGAGATTTCTATTTCAAGGTCCTTGCATTTTGACAACTTTTTGAATATCTTCAAAGATACATTGCAGTCAGCAGGGACTGCCATATCAATATGGAGGCACCGTTTTTGTTTGTGGTTTTTAATAACAATGTCTGGGCGGTTGGCTTTGATTGTTCTGTCAGTGTGTATTGTGTAGTCCCATAGAATTGTAACAGGTCCTGTCTCCGTAACCGGGTCTGGGTGGTGTTCATACCAGTTTCTTTCAGTTTCCTTCCCGTAGAAGTTGCAGATTTTCCATTGCAAATATTGGCCCACACTGTCATGTCGGGTTTTATATTCAGTGGGTGCCAATATCGTGCAACCTGATACAAGATGATCAATCGTTTCTGGATATTTATCACAGAATCTGCATTTTGGGCTGACACAATATTTTAGTATATGTGCTTGATAATTCCTAGTTAGCAAGCATTGGTCCTGCGCAGCAAGGATAAAACCTTCAGTTTCCGCTTTCAACCCTGCACGACGTAGCCACTGATGGGTACGGGTTTTGTCTACGTCAGCTTGTTTGGTACGGGCAGAGTATTGGCCATAAAGCGGTTTATCTTGCCATCGCTTCTGTATCTGGTCGGTTGCATTGTCTTTGCTGTCTTTTTTAGGTATTTTTGCAGGTTCTTCTTCTTCTTCTTCTTCTTCTTATTATTATTATTATTATTATTATTATTATTATTATTTCGTTGTATTTCTGTTGTATACACATTTCCTTCCGGGTACCAACCAGAAACCTAAGTTAAGAAATGGATTCAAGACATTTTCCGCTGCTCATTTCTGCAAATAAAATTAAAAAAAAAAAAAAAAAACAGCCTAAGATCACACACATTTTACATAGATAAAGCTCTTCGTAATGCGCAAATTGTTTTGTGAGTACAATTTTTGATATTTCTTTAAAGCATGAACTTCCATGAATCCCTCCATTGAGCCTATCGGAAACTTTTCTAATCAATCCGAAGGTTTAAACAACAAGTGGAATTATTGATGACCCCATGTGCCACATTTTGGTAAGATTTTTTAGATTTCTACTTCAAAATCCTTGTATTTTGATAGTTTTTTTTTTAATCTTCAAAGATACATTACAATCAGGATGAATTCCCATATCAATAAGAAAGCACATGCTGTTCTTGTAACCTACCTGTGTGTATTGTGAAGTCCCATAAAATTGTAACAGGTCCTATGTCTTTAACCGGGTTGAGGGGGTCTTTATACCATTTTCCGGCGCAGATATTGGCCCATTCTGACATGCCTAGTTTTACATTCGGTGGATGCTAGTACCGTGAAACCTGATACAAAATGGACAATTATTTCTGGATATTCATAACAGAATCTGCATTTCGCGTTGACACTGTAAGCTTATTTGATGATTTCTAATGAACAAGCATTGGTCCTGTGCAGCAAGAATAAAACCTTAGATTCCAGCTTTTAATCCTCTATTGCCACTGATTGGTCTGGGGTCTGTCTACGACTCGAGGTCCTCAACAAAACCCAGAGACGAATATAGAATATGATAGGTCCTGAGCTTTTCCACAGACGTGCCGTGGCTTCCCCTGTCTCTTCTACAAGTATTTTCACGACAACTGTTCCAACAAGCTACTTTCGCTCTGGTTCCCATACTGCATGAATTTAAGCGAGTTACTAGGCTTGTATCTTGGTCCTACCCTTTTACTGTCAAAACTGTTGAATGTAACCATCACTTCTACTCAAACAGCTTCTTCTCTCGTCCTTCCCGTCTGTGAAACACCCTTCCCCTTACTTGCTTCCCCGATGACTATAAACTTGAAATATTCAAGTGTAATGTCAATCGACATCTGACACTCTGAGCTTGTTCCCCGTCCTTCTCTGTATCCTTTCCTCAAACACGACTATTTAGTCTTGTAATCAGTCGTCTGTTAACACTTGCGTGCTAGTGCCACTCCAGCCTTGCTTGGGGTGAATTGCGTTAAACAAATTGTTTGGAACGGACAGAGCATTGACCATAAAGAGGTTTGTCTTTTCATCGTTTCTGTATCTGGTACACTGCATTTCCTCTTGCTTTCTTTTTGGGTTCTTTGCCACTGCAGTCGATGTATTATTATTATTTTAAGCGTTTCACCCCAAGCAAGGCGAGAAACCACTAGGACGCAAGGGGTTACAGAAAATTTGGAGCAAGATCAGATAGAAGTGATAGAGGAAAGGACGAGGAGAAGGATAGTGGATAGATCAAGGCAACTGGAGATGTCGATTAACATTACATTTGAATAGCTGGAGATTATAGCTCTCAGGGAAACTGGAATAGGGAAGGGACTCCCACAGGCGAGAGGTGCGAGACACGAAGCTATTGGAGTAGAAGAGACGGCTACATTTAGGAGTTTCGACAGTGAAAGTGTGAGAGCGGGATGCCAGCCTCGTAGGGCGCTTGAACTCATGAAGTCTGGGAACCAGCGAATGCAGCTCCTCGGAGCAGTTGCCATGAAAGTATTTGTAAAACAGATGCTTTACTTGCACTTCTTCATCCACTTGAAATTCTGTTTTGAATTGGCTTATCTTATTATTGAATAAAGTGTTTTATTACTTTCATGTCCTTTGACACAGAACATCATCCGATCTTCCGTAGTTTCAACGTATCTTTGAAGACCGATAGATGTACTAATATAAGACATTTCAAATTGAACTTATCTTCTGCCATCTTAAGATCTCGACACACACACACGATCAGCACCATACATGTAGTGGCACCTGAGAAGTTTCCTTCTTCTTCTTCTTCTTCTTCTTCTTCTTCTTCTTATTATTATTATTATTATTATTATTATTATTGCCTTTGATTTGTGTTTTATACGTATTTTCTTCCGGGTCCCAACCAAATAGCTAAGGTCAGAAATGGCATCATGACATTTTCCACTGCTCTTTTCTGAAATAAACAGACAGATTTTACATAGGTAATGCCTTTTATAGTGTAAGAGTTGGGCCTAAGAGAACATTTTTATTTATTTAATGCACAGGTTGCCAGGGATCCCTTCAAATAGTCTCTCAGAACCTTATTAAACAAAAAGGGCCCCGACCTAAACTGGAAATATTGATGTCTTCATCAGCCACATATTTTAGATTTCCACTTCCAGATCCTTACATTTTGATAGTTTTGAAGATCTTCAAAGTAACATTACAGTCTGCAGGAAGTGTCATGGCAAAAAGAAAGCACTTTTTTGATAAGTTTTCATTGTTCTGTCTGTGTCTCTTGTAACGTCCCATAAAATTCTTACAGGTCCTTTGTTTGTAAACGGTTCTGGATGGTGTTCATACCAACTTCTTGGAGTTTCCATCCCATAAAAAGTTTCCAGTAACAGATATTGACCCAATGTGTCATATCGAGTTTTATATTCGGTGGATATTAATGCTGTGTAACCTATTACAAGATCAATTATTTATGAATATTCAGCAAATATTGTTGTTGTTATTATTATTATTATTTTATTTTCTTTGATTTCTGGCGTTTTCACATTTCTTTCCGGGTCCCGCCCAGAGACCTAAAGTTAGAAATGGCTACATGACACTTTCCACTGATAAAAAAAAAAAAAAAATTACATAGATAAAGCCCTTCGTTAAGTGTGGGCTGTACTTGTCAGAACAATTTTTTGTATCTCTTTGAGGCATGGACTTCCAGGAATCCCTTCAATTAGTCTACTAGAATCTTTTCCAACCAATCCGAGGGTTCCAACTACAATAGGGATTGTTGATGTCCTCATGTGTCACATTTTTGAGATTTCTATTTCAAGGTCTTTGTATTTTGACAGCTTTTTGAATATCTTCAAAGATACATTGCAGTCTGCAGGGACTGCCATATCAATATGGAGGCAATTTTTTTGTTTGTTTGCAGTCTCTAATAACAATGTCAGGGCGATTAGCTTTGATTGTTCTGTCAGTGTGTATTATGTAGTCCCATAAAATTGTAACAGGTCCTATCTCCGTAACCGGGTCTGGGTGGTGTTCATACCAGTTTCTTTCAGTTTCCTTCTCGTAGAAGTTGCAGATTTTCCAGTGCAGATATTGGCCCACTCTGTCATGCCAGGTTTTCTATTCAGTGGGTGCCAATATCGTGCAACCTGATACAAGATGATCAATTGTTTCTGGATATTTATCACAAAATCTGCATTTTGGGCTAACACAATATTTTAGTAATTATTATTATTATTATTATTATTATTATTATTATTATTCTCGCTGTTGAGTATTTACATAAGATATCTAGTGGTCGATGGCTTCATAGTCAGGTCTACATACAGTTTTTGAATTCTGAGTCGTCCTTAATCTAAACTGGCTGCCAGCCAAAGATAAATAGCCTAGTATATTTTATCATTTAACCCATATCTGGGGGAAAGAGATGAATGGATACTTTTCCCAAGGGCATTTGCCCGAAAACGAATATAAAGAAACTCGACTGAAATTCGAACTCGTCCTGCCTATTTCTCGTTCTGTATCGCTATCCATTACATCAACCGCATTTCCATGCATATTATACAGCCATCGGTAAGATCATGGAGATCACAATGACCCTATAATCTCACCTGCAGCCGGCCTACCAATGTGTCGATATATTATTGCTGTTATTATTGTTGCTGTCGTTATTAACTGAACATTGCTGAAGAATAAGTGAAAGTAACTCCCCGGAAATTTCCAACACCTTCCTCAGTATAATTGTGGATTCCAACAATAAAGTGGTAAGTATAGTCTTACCTGAATCCAGATTTTTCCCATCAAAGAACAGTTCCAAAGGTACCTAGACACGATTCTAAGCTTCATTTCTAATATGTTTCTCAGCTCCTGAGTAAAGTCCTGTTATTTATTTAATTCATCACTCCTCTTTGGATATATTCAAGGACCAAACGGCTACATTCATTACCTGACAGGTTCTTATTTTATTTATTCACGAATACCAGGTCTTTTATTGAGTGGGGAAGGGTATTTTTATGTCTAAATCTAAAAATTTATTCTAAGATATTATTTGCTGATACCATTGATGTCAATATTCGAATTTAATTCTACATTTCCAAGTAATAAATCTGTATGCATCTTTATAAGAAGAAAAAAAGAACATTTTGCATGTTTTATTATTTTATTTTTCCAAAGTTTTGCATATTTGTCTGATGATAGAATAAGACAAGAAAAATCTGGTATAGCAAACCATGTTTAGAAGGGAATGTTTGCCTGGGATGAGGCCAAAATATTTGATAGGGAACATCGCTGAATAGTGAGAAAATTGAAATTAGTAATTGTGAATGAATCAATTTAATAGGATTTGGGGGCAGTTTAAAATTTGTTCAGCAAGAAAAATATAACAACAAACATAAAAAATGAAACCACCAATATTCATATATTTATGCCGTAAATGGCCAACTAGATACAATATACCGCATGTTGTATCTATGTCGCCATTTACAGCATGTTGTATCTAGGTGGCCAAACAGTGAATATTGTATCTCGATGGCCATATTTTGTAATGTTGTATCTAGGTGGCCATTTACGGCATATTGTATCTAGGTGGCCATTTACGGCATATTGTATTTTGGTGGCCATTTACGGCATGTTGTATCTATGTTGCCATTTACAGCATGTTGTATCTAGGTGGCCAAACAGTGCATATTGTATCTCGATGGCCATATACTGCATGTTGTATCTAGTTGGCCATTTACGGCATGTTGTATCTAGTTGGCCATTTACGGCATATTGTATCTAGGTGGCCATTTACGGCATATTGTATTTTGGTGGCCATTTCGAGTCTCTTGTAACTTGGTGACCAAAAATTACAAAATTTACTAAAAGCTACAGAGGAAAGGAAATTGTGGAGGGTCATGATCGCCCACGTTATGAAGGAGCAGGACACACGGGAGAAGAACAAGTTTGTGTAAGCGGATGGCAGAACAGGGTTCAGGTGATATAGCAAAAGGAAAAAAATTGCTAAAAGCTACAAAGCAAAGGAAATTGTGGAGAGCCATGATCACCCACTTTCTGAAGGGACTCTGAAGATAGAAGAAGAAGAAGCGTGCTACTTTTTAGGACCACAGCAGCAATAACAACAACAACAAAAACAACAGTAACAACAACAACAACAACAATAATAATAATAATAATAATAATGCACCGGAAAACACTAACGTAATGAGAGAAGCATTAATCGATAGTGCATGCTGTGAGATCTTAAGTTGCATTTAGTACAATATGAATTTATTCTCTGGCTGTGTAGATTTTAAAAACAATATCAGGTTTAGTGCAGAAGTAGTAAGCATAATGATAGTTGTGGCCAAATTTGAAATGGACGGAAAGTGGGTTTGGGTGTGGTGCTTGGTGGTGGGGGGGGGGTGATGTAGGGAACATGTCGATGATGTCGAACATGTTGTAGCAAGTTGGTTGATGCTTTGTCCACGCCATTTCATGTCGGCTGGTCGCAACAAGTCGCGATCACGGCCTAACGCCATGTTTATCATATTGCCTTTGTATAGCATACGTGTTAGTTGTTTGCTTCTCAGTCGCCATCTTTCGCTTTCCCTGGGCTGACATCTCTTCCCCATCCTCGTCGTCTTCATCTTTTTGTTACTGTCTCTTGCACGCAGCAGATCATAACACGTTAACAAAAAAAAAAATCGAAGAGGCAAAAAAAGAGTCAATTTCGTTTGTGTTTCTTGCTGATGTCTTCATCGACATTTGTTTTGCTAATGGTGTTTTTTTTTTCTTTAATGAATTCGATTTGCTAAGAAGTTTTATCATTCTCCATTATCGATAAATACAAAAGCTATCAAAAGTTTGCTTTTGAATAGAATTTTCTTTCTTTCTTTCTTTCTTTCTTTCTGCTCGATAGTCTTCTTTTCCTTTTCTTTCCTTTTTCTATTATTCTCTTCTAGTTCGATTCTTTCATCTTTTTGTTCTTGTATTTTTGTTAATACGTACAAAATGCTTTTTTCTTTCTTTTTTTTTTCTTTCTTTCGTTTTTCTTTTTGTTAATACAGCCAAAATTCTTTTGTATTTTTCTTCCTTTTTTCTTCTGTCTTTTACCTTTCTTTTTCCTTTTGTTAATATGGACAAAATTCTTTTATCTTTCTTTTTTCGTTTTGTAAATACATACGAAATTATTTTTTCATTCTTTCATTATTCTTTCTTTCTTTTTCTTTTTGTTAATAGATATAAAATTGATTTTTCTTTCTTTTTTCTTTCTTTTTTCTTTCTTTTTTCTTTCTTTTTTCTCTTTTTGTTGACACAGACAAAATTCTTTTCGTTTTCATTCTTTTATCTTTCTTCTTTTTTTCTTTTCATTAATACAAGCAATTTCTTTTTTTTATTTCTCTTTTATTTCTTTTTGTTAATGCCTATACAATTATTTTTCTTTCTTTCTCTTTCTCTTTTTTCTCTTTGTTAATATATATAAAATTCATTTTTCTTTCTTTATCTTTCCTTTTCTTTTTGTTAATAACTATAGAATGTTTTCTTTCTTTCTTTCATACTTTCTGTCTTTCTTTTTTATATATTAATACATATAAAATTCTTTTTTCTTTCTTTCTTTCTTTCTTTAAAACTCCTTTTTCTTTCTTTCATTTTTTTCTATTTTCTTTCTGATATAACATACAAAATTCTTTTTCTTTCATTCTATCTTTTTTCTTTATTTCTTTTTGTTACGACGAACAAAAATCTTTTTCTTTCTTTATTTTTTCAATCATTCTTTTTCTTTTTGTTAATACATACAAAATACATTTTTCATTCTTTCTTTAAAAATCTTTTTTCTTTCTCTTTTTTCTATTTTTTTTCTGATATTACATATAAAATTCTTTTTATTAATACATACAAGATTCTTTCTTTCTTTTTTCTTTATATCATTTTTCTTTCTTTCGTTTTTTTTGTTAATACATACAAAATCCTTTTGTCTTACTTTCGTTTTTCTTTCTTTCGTTTTTTCTTTTTTTTAATACATACAAAATTCTTTCTCTTTTTTCTTTCTTCATTTTTTCTTTCTTTTTTTTTGTTTTCTTTTTCTTTTTCTTTTATTTTCTTATTTTCTTTTTCTTTTATCTTCTTTTTTCTTTTCTTTTTTCTTTTATTTTCTCATTTTCTTTTATTTTCTTATTTTCTTTTCCTTTTATTTTCTCCCCTTCGTTCCTTTATTCTTCTTTTTGATTTTCTTTTTCTTGTTAATGCATTTTTATTTTCTTTCAGAATTTTCTTCTTTTTATTCCTCCATTTGTCCGTTATTTCCTTTCACATGCCCCCCCTCTTTCTTCCTTCTCTTTGACTTTCTTTTTTCATTCTTCTTTCACACTTTTCTTCTTTTCCTTTTGTCTTTTTCATTTATTACTTACTACTTGTTCTGTCATTGTATCTTCTTTTTGACTATATTTTTTGTTAATATATCTTTTTTTTCTTTCTTAACACTACTTCCTTTTTTGTTTTCATTCAAATTTCTTTTTCAGGTTCTTTGGCTTCGTCATCTTTCCCTTTTTTCACTTTCTTCTGTTCCTTCATTTTTTTCTCCTTCATTTTGTCAACTCACTTACTCTTCTCTTTTTCTTTCTTTCTTAATTTTGGTTCCTTCTTTTACGATATTGGCTTTGGTTTTACTTTTATTCTTCATTTCTTTCATTGAATTTAGGTTTCATTTGATTTTCTCTTTCTTTCTTTCTTTCTTTCTTTCTTTGTTTGTTTGTTCCTACAGCAGTTGTTTCCTGATTATATAAGATTCACTTCACTGATGTTCTTTCTTTCTTTCTTTCTTTCTTTCTTTCTTTCTTTCTTTCTTAATAGCGGTTCCTTCTTTTGTTTGATCATCTTTTGTTATTTTTTTCCTTCTCATATTTTGCTCTCCTTCGCTTTCTTCTTCATTTTCCCATTTTTACTTACTTTTTCTTTTTATCTTTTCCTCCTCCCATTTTCCTTCTTTTCATATATGCCATTCCGCTTTGTTATGCTGAGTTTTAATAAAAACAACAAGGTCATCCTTAAGACATCTCTTGCTTTTTTTTTTTTAATATTTTTGTAAATTCTGTTTCACTCTGTATCGGATTTCTCTTTCATTTCTTTATTTTTTCTTCCTACAAATTTTCTTCATTTAATCATTTTTTTTTCATGTCGAATTGTAAGACTGGTTCAGTTTTTTCCTGTCATCAATTTTTGTTGTTTTGTTTTTCTTATCTTTCTTTTCTCTCTTTCTGGCTTTGATATATTTTATATTCTATCGCCTGTTTGCTTTCCGTTTTTTATTTTCCATGCTAATTTTTGATATTCCCTTTTATATTTTTCGTATATTTTCTTTATTTTTTTAGCATTTTTATTTTTCTCCTTTCTCTTTTCTTCTTAATTCATTATCCTCTTTCTCTTTCTTTTTTTCCTTCATTTTTTGTCCTTTTTCCATTTTCTTTTCTTCTTCATTCTTTCTCCTTTTCCCCTTTTCTTTTTCATTTTTCTACTTTTTCCCTTTTCTTTTTCATTCTTTCTACTTTTCCAATTTTATTTTCTTCTTCTTTTTTCCCTTTTCTTTTCTTCTTCGTTTTTTGTAGTTTTCATTTTCTTTATCTTCTTCGTTTTTTTGTTCTTTTCCCATTTCTTTTTTCCTTCGATCTTTGTCTTTTCCCTTTTCCTCCTCTTCTTTATTCTTTGTCTTCTTTCCCTTTTCTTCTTTCTTCTTTTTCCTCTTTCGATTTCCTTTTCTTCTTCGTTCCTTGTTCTTTTCCCATTTCCTTTTCTTCCTCTTTTTCCCCTTTTCCCTCTCCTTTTCTTCTTCGTTCTTTCTCTTTTTTTTCATTTTCCTTTTCTTCTTCGTTCTTTGTCCTTTTCTTTTCCTGTTCTTTTCCCCTCCATTAATTCTCTTTTCCGTCAGCCTCTTTCCTTTCAACATTTCTCTTTTAACAGTTTTATTCTTCTGTCATTTCGTTTACTCCCTTCTTTTCTTCTGTGGCACAGTACAATGTTTTATTGAGAAGATTACGCCAATCAATTGATTCAACATGGACATTACAGGTAAATAGCAAAAATACTATATAAACAAACACATTAATCTGTTTACTCACCGTATAAAATGCAAATAACATCTTTTCAATTTAGAAGAAGAAAATATTCTACACTCATGATATTATTAGCATATGTGGCGTAAACATTTACTGAATTATATTAATTATGTCATTAGAAAGAGAGAGGAAATATATTAACCTTCTTTACTCTTCAAGGTCCGCTGTAGAAATTAGTATATTTCAGTGATATAGTAATACGAAGACTATAAGCATGACCAAACCCAAAGACTCCAATGGCTGAACCAGCGGATGAAGAGGGCTACGCGTGGAGGACATGCTACAGAAGGCGTCACTCGGAATTATAACACAATCAACAGCAGTCCATTGCTGTTTCATAATTTGATTCTGCATGTCTCATTGCATATGTGACGCAGAGGAAGGTCATAAATTGAAGTGTGTGGGTCACTTCCTGGCAAGTTGAGGTCCACCTTAAACAAATTCATACCGTCGGCACTATCTTCTACTCTGATTTTCTTTCACTTTCAACCAACTCTTGGAAAGCCAAACGTCGACAGGGAATAAATGACGTACGTAGGTTTTGGTAAAACTTGAAACTTCTAGCCCTGAACCTGAAAGTTGACGGCGAATTTAGTCATCAATACCATCATCATAACGGAAGCGATCAGCAAAGAAAAAAAATTAAATTCTTAGCTACAAGATAAAGCCGACGAGTCAAAAAATCCTCATAGAACCCGCATAAACGGGTTCGGGTTTATCTACCGCCCCGGACGAAACTCTGCCCTTCGGCACAGCCTCGTCCGGGTTCCTCACTGCCCAAAACAGAAAGATCGACAAGAGCTGCGGACAGTTACAGCCTCGGTAAAAGAGTCTAGCACTGTTATATTCAGTGACCCCCCCACCCAGCCCACGAGGGCACATGTGGCACAAGGCCTAGTTTAACGAGGAATATCAAAGACCATAGGTTCGGCATAAACAGTTCGGGTCTGTCTATCTTCCCGGACGAAATTCTGCTCTTCAGCACAGCCTCGTCTGAGTTCGACAGGAGCTGCGAACAGTCAAACCCCTGGTAGAACAGTCTATCACTGTTAATATTTAACGCCCCCCCCCACCATCAGGAATACATATGGCAAAAGGCCGAGTTTAACATGGGTTATCCGAGTCCGTAGGCTCGGCCCAAAATCCCCGTAGAACCAGCATAAACGGCTTCGGATCTGTCTACCTCCTCGGACGAAAAACTGCCCTTCGGCACAGCCGGGTTCCCCTCTGCCCAAGGCAGAGAGTTCGACAGGAGCTGCGAGCATCCTCGGTAGAACAGTCTATTACTGCCCCCCCCACACACACCGAGGCTTACTTTCCTACTACTTTATAGTAAGTGGAAGAGTCCACAATAGTCTCATTAGATGGAAGACACTACAACAATGAGGGGCATGCTACAGAAGGCGTCACTCGAAATGCAGTTTTATCACTGAATTCTGCATGTCTCATTCCATATGTACCACATAAAAAGGTCATGAAATCAAGTATGGGTCACAACCTATGTGTGGGTCACTTCCTGGCAAGTTGAAGTCAACCTTAAACAAATTTATACCGTCTGCACTTTCATCTACTCTGATTTTCTTTCACCTTCAACCAACCCTTGCAAAGCCCAACGGCGACAGAGAATAGATGACGGGAGTAGGTTTTGGCAAAACTTGAAGCTTCTAGTCCTGAACCTGCGAATTTAGTGATCAACGCTTTCATGATAACAGAAGCGATCAGCAAAGAAAAATTAAATTCTTCGATATGAGATAAAGCCGAAGAATCGTATAAAGTCAAAAATATTTATAAAGCGATGTATTATTTGTGTCAGTAGTATTAGTGAAAGACAAGATATGTTGATACCACCTAGTCTTGAAATAATTTTTAGTACTACCAATATAGAATTTTTCAACCGTCGGATTCACTAGTGTAGAGATAGTAATAAGATAAACCAGAGATTTAATTAAACATTTCTTTGGCAAAGGGCATTCATCAGAATTCCTACAATTACACTGACCAAGATCATTAATATTTATCTTGGAACGTGTATTATGATCCAGATTATTAAATTGGTTAAAAATTTTATTATTGTGTAACTTTATAATCTTCTCAAGATTATCGGTGCAGCTATAATTTAATTTTAATGTGATTCTGTTAAATAGAGGGTTGGTTACTTTTAGGAAAATGTTTCTCAGTCAAATGGAGGAACTTATGGCATAAATTAGTACTGACTAATTGATTTAATGAACTTGTGTACCAAATGATCTATTCTTTAGAAATTTAATATAAACACACACACACACACACACACACACATATATATATATATAGAGAGAGAGAGAGAGGGAGAGAGAGAGAGAGAGAGAGAGAGGTGAGAGTCTCCGATTGATGTCAAATCGCTTGTGTTTCGATCCCGGCTTGTAGCAAACACATGTCTATCCACACGAATGAGCTGTGATACAGCGAAACAGTTTGTCAGAGGATGAATATATATATATATATTATGAAATGGACAAAGTCCGACAATTATTTTAAGACATTTTTATGTTTATACAATCTTTTTTTTATAGATACAAATATTTAAGTTAATGTTCTGTTTATAATAAACAGTATTAAACAAAATTTACCGGCCTGAATGTCCGAGAAATTTTCACAGAAAATATTCGTCCTCCGACAGGATTCGAACCTGAATCCTATACGGAACTGTCATTTAGCTTGACGTGTCTTTAACCGATTTGGCCACAGAGGAGCGTTCGGTTAGCAAGGTCGAATTTACTGTATTTGAACTTCAATCTTCTATGAATCTCTCACGTACATTCATATCTGCTCAAGGCGTATCCAAATGTAAACAAATGATGTCACACATTATGAAATGGACAAAGTCCGACAATTATTTTAAGACATTTTTTTGTTCATACATTTTTTTTTTAAAAAATATATATATATATATATATATATATATATATATATATATATATATAAGTAGATAAGTTCACCTATTGCTTGATTCATACTCCTCCTCTGCCTTTTGAACAGGGGTAGATGTTTAACCCTTGTTTCCAATAAATGACTAAGTTTCCGGCTTCTTCTAAAGTTTATTTCAACTCTATGCGTCTAACGTCTCCGTCTAATCTCTTAAATTATATTTAATAATTATTTATTATTATTATTATTATTTAACAAAGTGATTGACATGGCTCTTCTAATATTATGTTTAACGTATATTTATTCATTAGTTGGAAATACAATAAATTAAAAATTCTTATGTGCACGAATATGTTTCCCCGCAACTATACATATCAATGTAGTGTATGCCTGTCCGGCATTGGACTTATCAGTCGAAATCGTACCTGCAAGCGACGTGTACAGACTTTCTCTTGATCTTTGTTTTGTGAAGCCAAGCCATGTTATATGAATGTAATTGCCAGCTGAGATTTTTTTTTTTTTTGTAAATTCGTTTGAAACACTCTCCGTTAGAGTAAATATAAAAATTAACATTAAAAACATCTAAGGGAGGTAACTTAATTCATTTTTTTTATTATTAATGTTTTTAAATGCTGAAACTGCAATTTTTAAAAAATACAGCGTGACCCAAAACAACGGGAACTTTTTAACAATCCAATAAAACCAAAAGTGATGGAAGAAAAATATTTTATTCATAGTAATTGAAATCTTAAAACATGCCATTTAAGAAACAATGATGGAATTTTCATTTTTTTAAAATTACGTCCTGTAGATGGCGTCCTCCTGTACGAATGCATTATTGAAATCTGCTGTTGAGATTCCTCATTGACTGTTGCAACATCTCAGCTGGGATATTGTGAATTTCACCTTGAATTCTAAATGGCGAAATGTTTACTTGCTCAAGGTCACTGTCTCGCAGTGTTGCCACTTGCTCATGTCTGGCAATACGCACTTCAAAAATTTCCGTTTTTCGGGTCACCCTGTACAATCTCAGCATCCAAAAAAATGCTTTTATAGACATTGTTTTATAGACATTGTTTAAAACATTGTTGCTATATTCATAATTAATTTTATTTAGTGTTGGTTTCATTTTTTTTATATAGAGCGCTTCAAGAACATGAAATTTTTGTTTTTTATTTTCATTTTGGAGTGTGTGTGTACATGCGTGTGTCTGCATGTTTGCGTGTGTGCGTGTGTGCGCGTGCGTGTGTGTATGTGCGTATTATCTTTTTTATAAAATATGTTTGCTGTCATGTTTTTATAAACTACGATTTCTGTCATGTATTCAGTTTTATTTTCTTTTTCATTCAAATTCCTGTTATTTTTTGTGTTTTTCTTTGCCTTCGACAAACAATAAAAGAACAACTAGATTTGATGGTCTTGGATTTTAGCTGCAGTCAAGCGCCATATAATTCACACAAATCGGAAAATACACGAGAATTTAAGCCTGGTTTGGATTTAGAGGGACTTTTTTTTTATACGTTTTGAATATTTACAATTTAATTTTAATTTTATCTACATACTTATTTTCTTTGAACTGTGTTTAACTTCCCCAACATTTTGTTTAGTTTAATGTTCTTAGATTCTTAGTGTAAAAATGCGTGATGACCTTGTTCGATAAAAGCCAAACAGGAGTAACAAAGACAAAAAAAAATATCTATGAAATAAAAGAAATCAGATGAAGGACGGAAAATGAAACATCTGAAAGATGGCGGGAATAGAACGTATGAGTAATGACGTTACTTTTGTAATGTGGTAACAATTAAACAGCTGAAAAGGACTTGTCATCGTAAAAAGTTTTTGAAATTCGGAAAGTAAAGCTGTTTTTTGAAATGTATCTTGTATCGAAAGGTTTTATTACGTGGGGTTGGGCTGCATAAAAATACGACTGTGTTTCAAGTGAATAGTTCCAATCTTCATGGATGGGTGGCGAAGAGGTTTTCGAGAATAAAAGACCAATTTCATTGGAGGGAAAGGGGGAGAAGTAGTAGTATAAAAGGAGGGTGTATTTGTTACGGTTCTTTGTGTATATACTATGTAACTAGTGAGCGAGTCAAAGTGACTTAATTCCCTTTATAGTCTACCAATAGAAGATTAACCAATCAGGAGCCGCAGAACACTGGATCCGTCGTCTATAAAGGCGACCATCTTTGTTTTCCAACTCGGAAGGACCAGAGGCAACTTGTCCGGCGAACATGACAGACGGAAGAACTACGCTCTGCTACTTTGCTGCGATATCCACTGCGAACCTGCACTACGCTTTCCTACTGTCTCCGAAATATTCACTGCCAACTTCTGGATTCTATACTCGAAGACGACCGTCATGAAAATGTCTAACAGTATTAAAACATAATTGGTAAAAAAAAGATTTGAAGAAAGGGGGAGGAAACAAGAAACGAAAGTTATATATTGATAATGTGTTCAAAATATTGAAGATTACACAAAAAAATAAAGAGAGATTGATTGCGATAAGCAGAGGTGACCGCAAGAATGGCAAGATAATATAACAGAGAATCGGGTCAGCCTAATAAAAGACTGAGTTGGTTGTATGTGTTGCTATAAGCATCAGGAGAGTTGTGTCCCCTTCCACAATGGGCTGTTGAGAGAAGACCTTCTACTTAAAGTAGGTGGCGCTGACTATTTGCATATGAACAATACTGTGCAGGTATTAACCAATAGTTAGCGTGGTTCTGGGACTGGGAGAGCTATATAACACCATTTTTTTTTCTGAAGCGTTCTCAACGTGAGAGTCAGCATTAGCCGCGTGCTAAGCGATTAGCGCTTGTCGAACTGTGCCTTCGGACAGAGAGGAACCCAGACGAGGCTGTGCCGAAGGGCAGAGTCTCGTCTGGGTAGGTAGACAAACCCGAACTCGTTATTACGAGGGAATTTTTGCCCGAGTCTACGGGCTCCGAAAAAAACCCACGTAAAACCGGCCTTCTGCCACATCCCGATCTTTGAGGAGCTCGGGTAAATACCGGAGCGTTCTCAACGTGCGAAAATCAGACAAGACGAACCCCAAGCTATTTCGGTGATTGACGGACGATGGCAGACCCCAAATTCGATTTAAAGCTAATTCCTGAGTTTTGGCTGATCGAGAAATCAGACAAGACGAACACAGATAACACATGTCTGAAATTAAATCTGAAGGGAGAAAAGGATTTCTTAGAGATTCTCAAATTATGGTATGGTTCCGTGGAAGGCACTGAAGCAAGAAATGTATCACATTTAATATTAGTCTAAAAGAAACGCAGTCGATTAAGACCAAAACAGTGAGGAGTACAAAATAGGAAATTTAGACTGTGGTGATAAAGACATGCTATTTATAAATGTATCCTCGTCTGTAGATCACAACTGAAATCAACACGGCTTCAAACTCTCACACATAACGTTATATTTTATTCAGTGATGTAATGGAATAACTTGTCATCTCTATACGTGACTACACTATAGGTAGTAACTGCCTTTAAGTATCTGTAAGTCAACGGGCTACAAAGACTAAATGAGATCTGTTCCAGCTGTTCGGGCAGAGAGTAACCCGGACGAGGCTATGCCGAAGGGCAGAGTCTCGTTCGGGGAGGTAGACTGGTCCTGAACATATTCTCGTCTCGGGAAACAAGCTACTCGACCCCGTTTTATACGGGTAATTTTTGGCTGAGACTACGGGCTCGGATACCCCACATTAAATTTGGTCCAGTGCCACATTTGATCGCGTGGGTCGGTTAGTAAATATACTAGCTGGGATCTCTTCCTCAGCACTTAGCTGCTGTCGAACTCTCTGCTTTCGGGCAGAGAGTAGCCCGGACGAGGCTCTGCCGAAGGGCAGAGTCTCGTTCGGGGAGGTAGACTGGCCCTGAACCCATTTATACGGGTTCGAAGGGAATATTTTGGGCCGAGCCTACGGGCTCGGAATCCCGACGTTAAACTCGGCCTTGTCCCTCATCTACCCTAGTGGTGGGGGCTAGTAAATACCGATTAACTGGGATCTGTTACAGCTGTGCTGGTCAAAATATCTACTTCCGGACAGAGAGGAACCCCAGACGAGGCTATGTCGAATGGTAGAGTCTCGTCTCGGTAAACAAGCTACTCGACCCCGTTTTATATGGGGAATTTTTGGCTGATTCTACGGGCTCGGATAACCCACATTAAATTCGGCCCTGTGCCACATCGCGTGGCTCGGTTAGCTGGGATATGTTCCTCGGCTCTTAGCTGCTGTCGAACTCTCTGATTTCGGGCAAAAAGGAACCCGGACAAGGCTATGTCGAAGGGCAGAGTCTCGCTGGGGAGGCTGGTAAATATTACTAGCTAGGATCTGTTCCAGCTATGCTGTTGAACTTTCTGCCTTCGGTAGAGCTTCATCCGGGGAGTTAGACACACCCGAACCGTTTATGCGGGTTCTACGGGGAATATTTGGCTGATCCTACGGGCTCGGATAATCCACGTTAAACACGGCCTTGTGCCACATCTATTCTTGGGGTGGGGGCTAGTAAACTTTTAGAAATCAGGCGCAGACGTCAGAAGTATAGAATTGAAATAGACTTTATAAGGAGCCGGAAACTCAATACTAAACAGAGAACAAGGGATAAACCTCTACTGCTGTTCAAAAGAACGGGAGGAGTGTGAACCGGATAGTAGGCGAACCCATATAATCCAACTCCCCATTTTTATTGCACATTTCAAAAATTGATTTCGTTTGAATCGTTTAAATTCTTCTTTAGACTTAAAAGCTTTCAGTTTTTTTCCTAAACATTCCAATATCGAACAGCTGCTTATTTTAGGTACTCTATTCCTTCAGGACATGGATGATCACAGCTTATTCGATTTGTTTTAGTTTTAAGTAATGTTTATCTCCTTGCTCTCCTTCGAGTTCCATCTTTGTTTACTGTCTCTTTCTCGCTTCCTATCTAACCTTCAATATGGCATGTGAGTGTCAAACTCTCCAAGCCTTCTTTCCTTATTATGTGTCCCAGAAATTTTTTTCTATTGCATCTTTTGTTCGTTTTTTTTTCTTAAAACCTTATCTTTAATTTTCAATCTCTGATATTCTCAGTATCCTTCTATAGAATGACATCTGTTGGCTTAAGTCTCCTTTTTCATCTGTGAGGAGATTGTCCAGCATTGACCACCATGGAAAGACTGATCTTTTCTTTGTTTTGAACAAAATTTATTCGTTTGCTTAGCTTTTGGAAGGCCTCTTTCACTATTCAAATGGACCTTTTTTTCATATTTTGGTGAAACATTTTCTACGATGTGTTAAAATAATTAACAGATAAATGTATGTTTAAGGCATTTTTTATGTCTATACGTTCTTTTTATAGATACAAATATTTAAGTAAATGCTCTGTTTATAGGATACAGGTTCGATTCCTGCCGGAGGACGTGTATTTTCTATGAAAATTTCTCGGACATTCAGGCCAGTAAATGTTATTTAATACTGTTTATTATAAACAGAACATTTACTTAAATATTTGTATCTATAAAAAGAACGTATAAACATAAAAAAATGTCTTTAATAATTGTCGGACTTTGTCCATTTCATGATGTATTAAATGTCTGTACTTGCTTTTTCTTCGTTTTTTAATTACAACGAAAAGTTCTCAAATTGGAAAGTTCAAGAGTCAAACAAGTGACGCTGGTTTTGATTTTTTGTTAGAGAAAGTCATTCAGAGTTTGGAAACAGACGTTCACCAATGACATAACTCTCATTCGTATATATGAGATAAATATCTCAAATTAAAAAATATTCTTCTTTTAGGGTAGGTGTAAGTGTTGGAAGAAAGAAAAAAAGAAAGAAAGAAAGAAAGAAAGAAAGAAGCTAAGTAATTGTTGGGAGAAAGAAAGTGTTGAAAGAAAGTGTTGAAAGAAAGAAAGAAAGAAAGAAAGAAAGAAAGAAAGAATGAAAGAAATTCTTGAAAGAAAGAAAGAAAGAATGAAAGAAATTGTTGAAAGAAAGAAAGAAAGAAAGAAAGAAAGAAGCTAAGTAAGTGTTGGGAGAAAGAAAGAAAGAAAGAAAGAAAGAAAGAAAGAAAGAAAGAAAGAAAGAAAGAAATTCTTGAAAGAAAGAAAGAAAGAATGAAAGAAATTGTTGAAAGAAAGAAAGAAAGAAAGAAAGAAAGAAAGAAAGAAAGAAAGAAAGAAAGAAGCTAAGTAAGTGTTGGGAGAAAGAAAGAAATAAAGAAAGAAAGAAAGAAAGAATGAAAGAAATTCTTGAAAGAAAGAAAGAAAGAATGAAAGAAATTGTTGAAAGAAAGAAAGAAAGAAAGAAAGAAAGAAAGAAAGAAAGAAAGAAAGAAGCTAAGTAAGTGTTGGGAGAAAGAAAGAAAGAAAGAAAGAATGAAAGAAATTGTTGAAAGAAAGAAAGAAAGAAAGAATGAAAGAAATTGTTGAAAGAAAGAAAGAAAGAAAGAAAGAAGCTAAGTAAGTGTTGGGAGAAAGAAAGAAAGAAAGAAAGAAAGAAAGAAAGAATGAAAGAAATTCTTGAAAGAAAGAAAGAAAGAATGAAAGAAATTGTTGAAAGAAAGAAAGAAAGAAAGAAAGAAAGAAGCTAAGTAAGTGTTGGGAGAAAGAAAGAAAGAAAGAATGAAAGAAAGAAAGAATGAAAGAAAGAAAGAAAGAAAGAAAGAAAGAATGAAAGAAATTCTTGAAAGAAAGAAAGAAAGAATGAAAGAAATTTTTGAAAGAAAGAAAGAAAGAAAGAAAGAAAGAAAGAAAGATACAAAGTAAGTGTTGGGAGAAAGAAAGAAAGAAAGAAAGAAAGAAAGAAAGAAAGAAAGAAAGAAAGAAAAAATCTAAGTAAGTGTTGGGAGAAAGAAAGAAAGAAAGAAAGAAAGAAGCTAAGTAAGTGTAGGAAGAAAGAAAGAAAGAAAGAAAAAAAGAAAGAAAGAAAGAAAAAAAGAAAGAAAAATACTAAGTAAGTGTTGGGAGAAAGAAAGAAAGTGTTGAAAGAAAGAAAGAAAGAAAGAAAGAAGCTAAGTAAGTGTTGGGAGAAAGAAAGAAAGAAAGAAAGAAAGAAAAAAAGAAAGAAAGAAAGAAAGAAAGAAAGATACTAAGTAAGTGTTGGGAGAAAGAAAGTGTTGAAAGAAAGTGTTGAAAGAAAGAAAGAAAGAAAGAAAAAAAGAAAGAAAGAATGAAAGAAATTCTTGAAAGAAAGAAAGAAAGAATGAAAGAAATTGTTGAAAGAAAGAAAGAAAGAAAGAAAGAAAGAAGCTAAGTAAGTGTTGGGAGAAAGAAAGAAAGAAAGAAAGAAAGAAAGAAAGAAAGAAAGAAAGAAAAAGGAAAGAAGTGACATCGTAGAAAGAAAGAAAGATATTGTTGAAAGAAAGAAAGAAAGAAAGAAAGAAAGAAAGAAAGAAAGAAAGAAAGAAAGAAGCTAAGTAAGTGTTGGGAGAAAGAAAGAAATAAAGAAAGAAAGAAAGAAAGAATGAAAGAAATTCTTGAAAGAAAGAAAGAAAGAATGAAAGAAATTGTTGAAAGAAAGAAAGAAAGAAAGAAAGAAAGAAAGAAAGAAGCTAAGTAAGTGTTGGGAGAAAGAAAGAAAGAAAGAAAGAATGAAAGAAATTGTTGAAAGAAAGAAAGAAAGAAAGAATGAAAGAAATTGTTGAAAGAAAGAAAGAAAGAAAGAAAGAAGCTAAGTAAGTGTTGGGAGAAAGAAAGAAAGAAAGAAAGAAAGAAAGAAAGAAAGAATGAAAGAAATTCTTGAAAGAAAGAAAGAAAGAATGAAAGAAATTGTTGAAAGAAAGAAAGAAAGAAAGAAAGAAGCTAAGTAAGTGTTGGGAGAAAGAAAGAAAGAAAGAAAGAAAGAAAGAAAGAAAGAAAGAAAGAAAGAATGAAAGAAATTGTTGAAAGAAAGAAAGAAAGAATGAAAGAAATTTTTGAAAGAAAGAAAGAAAGAAAGAAAGAAAGAAAGATACAAAGTAAGTGTTGGGAGAAAGAAAGAAAGAAAGAAAATAAGAAAGAAAGAAAGAAAGAAAGAAAAAATCTAAGTAAGTGTTGGGAGAAAGAAAGAAAGAAAGAAAGAAAGAAAGAATGAAAGAAATTCTTGAAAGAAAGAAAGAAAGAATGAAAGAAATTGTTGAAAGAAAGAAAGAAAGAAAGAAGCTAAGTAAGTGTTGGGAGAAAGAAAGTGTTGAAAGAAAGAAAGAAAGAAAGAAAGAAAGAAAGAAAGAAAGAACGAAAGAAAGAAAGAAAGAATGAAAGAAATTCTTGAAAGAAAGAAAGAAAGAATGAAAGAAAGAAAGAAAGAAAGAAAGAAAGAAAGAAGCTAAGTAAGTGTTGGGAAAAAGAAAGAAAGAAAGAAAGAAAGAAAGAAAGAAAGAAAGAAAGAAAGAAAGAAATTCTTGAAATTCTTGAAAGAAAGAAAGAAAGAATGAAAGAAATTGTTGAAAGAAAGAAAGAAAGAAAGAAAGAAGCTAAGTAAGTGTTGGGAAAAGAAAGAAAGAAAGAAAGAAAGAAAGAAAGAAAGAAAGAAAGAAAGAAAGAAAGAATGAAAGAAATTCTTGAAAGAAAGAAAGAAAGAATGAAAGAAATTTTTGAAAGAAAGAAAGAAAGAAAAGAAAGAAAGAAAGAAAGATACAAAAAGTAAGTGTTGGGAGAAAGAAAAAAGAAAGAAAGAAAGAAAGAAAGAAAGAAAGAAAGAAAAGAAAGAAAAAAAATCTAAGTAAGTGTTGGGAGAAAGAAAGAAAGAAAGAAAGAAAGAAGCTAAAAATAAGTGTAGGAAGAAAGAAAGAAAGAAAGAAAAAAAGAAAGAAAGAAAGAAAAAAAGAAAGAAAAATACTAAGTAAGTGTTGGGAGAAAGAAAGAAAGTGTTGAAAGAAAGAAAGAAAGAAAGAAAGAAGCTAAGTAAGTGTTGGGAGAAAGAAAGAAAGAAAGAAAGAAAGAAAGAAAGAAAGAAAGAAAGAAAGATACTAAGTAAGTGTTGGGAGAAAGAAAGAAAGAAAGAAAGAAAGAAAGAAAGAAAGAAAGAAAGAAAGATACTAAGTAAGTGTTGGGAGAAAGAAAGAAAGAAAGAAAGAAAGAAAGTAAGAAAGATACTAAGTAAGTGTTGGGAGAAAGAAAGAAAGAAAGAAAAAGAAAGAAAGAAAGAAAGAAAGAAAGAAAGAAAAAATCTAAGTAAGTGTTGGGAGAAAGAAAGAAAGAAAGATAGAAAGAAAGAAAGAAAGAAAGAAAGAAGCTAAGTAAGTGTAGGAAGAAAGAAAGAAAGAAAGAAAGAAAGAAAGAAAGTATTGAAAGAAAAAAAAAAGCTAAGTAAGTGTTGGAAGAAAGGAAGAAAGAAAGAAAAAAAGAAAGAAAGAAAGAAAGAAAGAAAGTGCTGATAGATAGAAAGAAAAAAGAATACAAGGCAGACAAAAAAAGAAAGAAAGAAAGAAAAAAGAAAGAAAGAAAGAATGCATGGAAGACAAAAGAAAGAAAGAAAAAAGAAAGAAAGTCGGACAGAAGAGAAAAAAAGACAGATAGTCAAACAGAAGAAAGTGGAAGAAAGAATGAAAGAGAAGAAGAAGAAGAAGAAGAAGAAGAAGAAGAAGAAGAAGAAAAATTTAAAAAGGAATAGAAAATAAAATATGTGAATATGAAAAAGCAAGAAGGAAGCTGGGAAGAAAGATGAACAAGATATATAGAAAAAAAAATGAAAAGAAAAAAACAAGAAAGAGTATAGGAAGCGAAATAAATGAAAAAATGTATAAAAAAGGAACGAAAAAAAAGAAGAAAGAAAAAGATATAAAGAACGTAAAAAACAAACAAACTGAAAAAAAATAACGAATGAAAAACGAATAAAGAAAAGGGAAAATATAAAAGAGGCGGAAATGAAAAAAAAAACTGAGCCATCTCGGAATGGAAAGAAAACGACAAATCAAAATTGGTCGGGTGGGGGAGGTGTTAAATATGAAGCTTGACAAGTGAGGGGTAGGAGTGCAGGTGTGAGAGCGAGATAGATAGAAGGGAGAAAAGCGAGAGGTATAGAGGTACGAGAAGGAGGGAAGCGTGAGCGAGTGGCCGAGAGAATGAGAAGAGGCGGCAAACATTGCTTACTCACCAGATGACCGCGTCATTTTCTGAACGATTAAATGAAGGACTAAAGTGTTTTCCTTGGCACTGAAATTCCTCTCGACACCAGATCCTCCCCTAGCACACTGCTTCTCTCCCCACCCTTTCAATAGCTGGCACACTTTTCCGCAAGATGAAAACAAAAACAAGTTCCTGACAAATAGGAAGGGGAGCAGGAAGACGAAGAAGCGGGAAAAACAGTCATTGGAGAGCAAGACAATTTAGACGATTATTTTAGCGATTTTCACCTCGAATTTATTTCATATTCGGTTACTATTTTATTGCTATTTGT